>VYXC01000822.1:1583368-1692334 GCA_013397175.1 Platysteira castanea
TCCCGCTCAGCTTCCTTGCTGAGGCTGCACTCAATCCCTCTGTCTGTGTTGTTGATGAAAATACTGAAGAGCACTGACGGCAAGACAGAGCCCTGAGGGACAACACTGATCACCAGCACTGGTCTCATCCTGGACATAGAGCCATTGACCACAACTGTCCAGCTGTGTCCATCCAGCCAAGTCCTTATGCACTAAACAATCCATTCCTTAAATCTATGTCTCTCCAATTTGGAGATAACGATGTCATGTGGTAAAGGAAAGATCATCCTCATCCATTTAAGATCAGATTTAAAAGTGAATTCTCCCACGTATTCTTGGGTGTCTAAGTTCAGCATTTAGAAGGTTTCTGATATGGTCAGAAATTTCATGTTCATACTAGCAATGACTGCCTCCTTTACAGTAAACATTTACCACAACCTCCCATGGCATGTAAGCCATTCTGTAAACCAAAGACATATGTTGTGTATTACTATTTGCGGTAACAATCTGTTTGCATTCATAGTCTCTTATCCTGGTTTATCAGAGAACCTCTGTCACACAATGCATATTCCTATCAGTGGTTTTAGGTTTTTGGGTTTTTTGTCTTGTCTCTGTTAGCATGTTTCTTCCAATTTTTTCAAGTTTACAATTTAAAAAACCCTCAAATATTCAAAGACATAAAATGATATGTAGAAACAAAACTGTGCTATTGTGAAATTTCAAATAAACATCATCTAACAGTTCTGGTGTCACTTTTATGCTCTCAGGTCGCTGATATTCCAGAAAATAGTTTAAGTCTCATATTTTTATCTGCACACACAAATACTACTATGCTTTTTTAATAAACATGATAATTTTAAACAATATTTTTTAAAATACTACGAGAAGGAGAAATAATTAATTCAGCACCAGTTTAATGAATCCAGTACATCCCTTTTCATCTTTCTAATGAATCGGCAATTCACTGAGGCAAACAGTGCTTACTGCCCTCTTTTCTGCTTTCCCAAAGAGATCTGGCAGAATCAGACTTCTGCTTTGCCATGGTCAGCCAGGCTTGATTTTTCTGACAGCAAAATCCTTGATGATTGAATTAAGAACTTCTAAATGAAAACCAGGCAGATGATTAAAGCTGCTTCTGTTAAAACATTGGGAAATACTTAATTTGCCTAAATCAGTACCCATGCAACAGCCACATAGTCCATCAGCAGCTCACACAAAGAGACGAGATGCAGCACCATCTACCTGAATGCAAGCAAGTAGGTATCAGGAGGGTGGGATGGGGCAGGGAGTAGATTTGAGAAAAGGGAGATGGTGATTTAGGTAGAACAGGCGTCGACCCTCAGTTTTGCTTCCCCATTCTGTCAGATGCTTTGCCCTTGAGGGGGCAAAGAAAGCCAGAAAGAAATCATTCTGCTTAATGATCACTGCCTGTTCTTCTGCTGCTTTGAGGATAAAGAACTTGTACTACCATGTGTGCTAAAAGTAAACAAAGCAGGTTTTTTTTGCAATATATTCTTATTCTAGGGTTTCATCATTTTTTACGCATTCCCACTGTCCTTTTCCAGTTCACAGAGATTGCTTCCCTCAGCTTTTCTAACAGCATTGCTTTTGGAAGCAGCACAAGGTAACCTGGATGCTGTCCTGTTTGGCCTGCTGTGCTCTTGCAGTAAATTTTGAGAAAAAACACTACATCAGCACAAATTCAGAACTCAGGTTCTTTTGCAAATCACAGGAAGCAAAGAATTTTGCAAGTTGGCAAAGCATCAGAAGGACATCACCATAGTCAGAAGTGCAGCAGTTACAGATCACAGAGAAAACCCTGAGGACACTGAGGGATGCATTTCCAAGGGCATGGGTTTTACCACCACAACCAGATAGCGAGCAGACTTTTTAAATGCTGCTTTTTAAATGAGGGCCAATGGGATTTTTCCACCCCGTCACTCAATATTACAGAGTTAGCAAACATTTTTAATTGATCTATCTGGTTGTTCCCATCCTTCAAATAACCTCTGTTGACCTATCACTCTAGGCTGTATGCTGCAAACTTTGTGCCTTTGTGCCTCTGGAGCCTGACACATTAAAACACTGCTGGTTTCCTCTGCAAATTAAACAAAAGCCTTCTAACTGCACTTTAGGCAATATAGCAACAACACAGATGAAGCCTTTTAGTCAACAACCCTTCAAAACAAACACTTTTTTCTCTCTCAGGAAGTGTTTAAATCTGAAATACTACATCTCTTCTTAAATCCTGGAAAGCGTTCAGCTTCCCTTCACCATCGCAGTTCATTTATCTTGCAAGAAGTTCCTGAGTGCTTGCTACAGAAATCTTTAAAAGGCACAGAGGGAGACAGAAAATGTCATGGTGCCTGACACTGGGCTCTGGACCTGACTCACCCAGGCTGCACCCTGGAGAAGGCTGCTTTCAGACCCATACTGGAGCCATCATTTCAGCTGGCCCCTACTCTCACAGCTGGAGTTGTGAAAGTGTAAACAGAGGCAACACAAAATTATATGCTCATTTTACTCAGGATTTAACAAGTCTTTCTCCAGAGAACAGTTCTATTTTTTTCTGGCCTCCACCACAACATAGAGAAATTTTCAAGAAAGCATCTAGATACAAAAGACCTTCTAAGCTAAAGTTATACAGAACGCAAGGAGCACAGACAGACCCCTATAGTGATTCTTTTTAAAGTTCTTCTCATATTCACCTCAGTTCCATTTTTCAAAACAGAAATCCTTGTGTTGAGTACCTCCTCCTGATCCTCTCCTCCCACAGGAAAAAAAAAAATAAAAAAGAATGCATTGGGATGTCTGGCATAGTCATGGGTAAGACACAGCTAAGGGGCATTTAGGTGTGTAAGACAGAAAAGTGTAAACATTTTTAAAGTGTGAGTTGCTCACTCTTTCCTCTGAGGCAGAATGGGAACACAACCTATAGCTTTCTGTGGCCTTGCAAGTAAAATGTAAAAAAAGCGAAGTATCTGTTTGTAGCCACTAAAAATATATTCTTTTCTTTTTTTTTTTTTTCAAATGAAGAGAAACCTCTACCTTCTGTGAAACTGAAAATATTCAACTTCAGCCTTCATCTCAGTCTTCGAAAACCTTCAAAACTCTGGCAACAAAGAAATATAGAACCTTGTATGAATGCAGCCAAGGGAAGAAAATGCATGCAGCTCTAAGGCTTGTGTAACACTGATATGTCTTAAATGTAATAGATTACCACTTAAATTTAAAAGGACTACAGAGTGACACAGGTAATTAACCAATTTGAGGTGAATGCTCAAAATGCACACATTTGGGTGCGAGAGCCACCAAGCCAGGGGTGGGATTCAGTTTTGAGAGGACCAACTGTTAGCACTGGAAGGTAATGGAAAAGAAAAACTACTGTCTGAAAGGTCACTGAACTTATTTTCTGCTTTGTTGAGTGAGTTTTTCATCTCTAAACTCATTCTGGCCAAATACAGATATCTACATAGGTTCTTGTTTTGCAGCATGATAATAAGAGAAAGTCTTTACGTATGAAAGCTGTTTGGTCACTGATTACAAAATTCTTTTTAAAGTTTTTTTCTTCACTTAGCAGTAATTTCATTTTTCACCATCAAGCCAGCCACACCATCCTGTGAATTGTAATTCACTCACCACCAAGCACAGGCAATTTCATCTTTATCTCGTTAGTCAGTACCGGTTCCTCAGCTTCATTTATTATTTGTTCTGTCTGAAATACTTTGACACTGGATAGAATGAGGAATTAATATGGGGAATTTTCACAGATGCATATAAACATTTAATAAGGCCAAGTGACGTGAAGACTGTGGACTGGGTCCAGTTAATTAGGGCCAAGATGTTGGCTTCTGCAAACTCTCAGCATGAGTATTTGCTGGACAAAGGCGGTCTGTAACACCTGTGAAACACATTCATTTTCAGAAATCTCAGAGATACTTCAAGCTGCTATGGCCAAAATCTTTTTTCAGCCTGATGTCAATGAAAGTGAGTGGTTTTCTGTCCTAGTTCTGGAAAGCCTTTCTTGTAAGCATCTCCTTTCCTCTTGAGACAAAACCAGCGCGAGATGAAAACAGCCACAGCTGATGCACTGGCACAGAGGCAGGGGAAGCTGGCATGTCCTTGAGTCCTGACCCCACACCAGCATCCCTCTGATGAATCATTTCACTGTGGGGCTGACTGGGGAAGAACCCGAGCCACCAAGCCTAGCTTCCTACACACTCTTTTCCTATTTCCCTCCCTCCCTATGGTGATGGGCACCATACAGTTTCCAGCAGGGATCCTCAACCAGCTGACAACACGAATGCATGTAACTGACAAAGGGTGAGGAAAGAACAACAGCACCAGTGCCCATTTCTAAAATCACCAAAGAAACTGAGAAGCAGTTGGCAGCACTGGAGCGTCTGCTTGGCACCCAGTTCTCATGCTCCACGTGCCTGTATTCCATGCATCTGTTGCCGTGTGGGAAGGAAAGGAGGCAACTGAGATGGGGACACCTCAGAACATCAGAATTATTTCTGTCTTTCTAACATTTGTCTTTACATCAAAGGAGGTATTCTTTTGTTTGTTTTCTTGGTTTTGTTTTTTTTCAGTACACGGACAAATTTGACGAATTTGGCCAGGCTCTGGAGCAGGTACACAAAGACCTTGGAAGATGGTGGATACCTACTGACAATATGTATAAGGGCCTCAGAAGGCACACAAACTGGGACACTGATTTTTGTTAGAAGATTTTGTCGGGGGAAAAGCCACCTTGAATGAAACTACTTCAGAATTACTGTGGCAACAACCCTCAGGAGGAATTACAATTTCTAGTGAGGAGGGGAAGAAAATAAAAGGGGGGAAAAAGCACTATTATATGGGGGGAAAAAATCTTATTTAGGAGGGGCAAGCTGCACTCAGAACTTGCAAAAATCAACTTATTTTTTTAGGACCCAAGGTGGGGTGGAAGTGTCTTCTTTTCCATTCAGGTAAGCTAAAGTCACACTAGATTTTATCTCATAATGGCAGAAATTAAACCTTCTGAGATTTTATCTTTCAGTAGATAAACCTAATGATAACAGGAACTTGGAAAGAACTAAAACATGTCACAAGATTTAGCTCTATTTTAAATGTCATCCTCATTTAGAGTACATGCTTAAATCACCAAAATAAGACCTGAACCACCCAGCTAGAATTATTTATGAATGATAATTTAATCAAATTGTCATACTGAATACAAAAACTCATCATTCTAGTGTACAGTGTTGCAAAATCAGCTGATTATTTCAACATGTTTTCTCCTGTTTTAATTGTTACAAGGGTTACTATGCCATTGCCTCCGTATTAGCATTACTTTTTCACCACTAAAGGAAAAATATTATGCTACAGCATACTGTAATATATTAATAGATTATAGAACATACTATGCTATAGAATAGTTTTGAAACTACTACCCTCTCAAAAGACATTCCTTCCCATCCTCATTCAAGTTTTGTCTTATGTCAGTTAAAATTTTTATTAAAGCACAAAAATAAATTATAAGAAGATGTTTCTCAGTTCTACAGTAAGCAAATGACTGTAAAAACCCTATAAAAAACAACAGCAAAGAAACAAAGAGCTTTTAATGTTTAACACTCTGTTTGGGCTTGAAAAACTCTCACAGAAGAAGGCAGGGATTGTGCGTCAGCAGCTGAACTTGAGACCGGGTCCAGGAAAAGCCACTGTGCAAGTGTGGAGAAAAAATAAAAAGAGCACAGAAAGAAGATTAACAGCTTCTCCAAAAAAATACGTAATAAGCTACAGAACAGAATGTCAGTTCCAGAAAAGATAAGAAGCTATTGCTTTTTGGTTACAACCAAAGCTTAAGTCTAAGATTTCAATCTAGCACATAGTTGCAAAAGAGCCATCTAAGGCGAGAGCAGGATATGGGCAAAATGCTTCGCTAAATGAATTTCTAAATGTTTCATGAACAAAGGGCGATTTCACTCCGCATTTCAAGAGGCTTTTTCATCAAGACATCATATATAAATATGATAAGATTTTGAAAACTGGATTTAACCTTGCAATTCTGCTAATGGAGTTTCACACACTGACAAGGTGCCCTGGCAGGGAATGCACACAGGCTGCATCCCCCTGGGCATCCCCAACTTTGGCTTCTGTGGAAAAGTAAGTACTCATTTAATTGAGTACTCAGTTAATTCAGCTGTTATTGCTTTGATTGCGTTTGTTTTCTCAAGTACAAATTTTGACTGGCTAAAAATAAAAATAGTTCTTACCCAGGAAGGAAAGCAGCATATATTAAAACACTTCTCAGGGAAAGACATTGTTCCTGTACAGTCTGAAATAAGACCCAGTGAGGGAAGTATTTCATGAATGTTAATCCAGGTCCACTGAGTCTCAGTCCAATACCCACAGGTTTGCATACATCAGTTCCACTAAATTACACTTCTATGCCTGTCTATCTGAGGTAATAACAATGATTTTCTCTTCACCATTATTCTGCTCTGGTGAAAGCAACATTAATTTATGTATGTTTATTTTACATACAAGTTCCTTCCATCATCTGTCTAATAAAATATAAATTAAAAATATTCCATAGAACATGCATGCAAAATGAAAGAACAACTTAGTGTAACTTCCACACAAAACCTGACAAACCACAGTAGGAACACTAAAATCAGAGATGCCAAGGCAAAGCTAATTTTCACTCCCCTTTGTTTTTTCTTATTAAAAAAACCTGAGAATGTGAGCCTCTAACTTAATTTTCATGCGCTCTTCTAAAGACCATGTGCAAATGGGCTTAAAAAATATGATTTCAGGGACCTTATTTATTTTTTTAATACCTGCTGCAACTTGAATCTGGGGTATGTATTTATCCCGGAGCTGTAAGAGAGTGCACTAATGCCTCATACAATGTAAGGAATGCCGCTGTCTGCATAGCTCACGTATGAATGGGGAGACACCAGCTCCTACCTGGAAAGCGAAGTCTGCAGAGCCCATGCCTTGGCATATATCTAAATGTTTGACATTGAGACACGCTGAAACCTCAGCCAGTACTGGTGCAGTCAACAATGGCTGTGGTTTCAAGTGCTCCGAACCCAGTGGGCAGCAGTCACTGAACCAGAGCGAGCCCAGCTCCTTTGAGAAGGCATCCATTTGGTCCGGGCTCTGAGCAGTACTGGCAGAATGAGCTCCAAGAGCCAGTGCTGCAAAGAGCCGCCTGTCAACCACGATAACTGAGCTGTTATCTTGAGATACTCTGGTCAGCAGGCATTTTATCTCATCTTTTAGTGGTTGTCCTTTACTTTCAAAATACTCCAGTAGCATCTGCTGTAGTATTCAGCCATCCTAGAAGTGTGCTCTGCTTTAAAAAAAACACATTATCTGAATTCTAAAACTTGGAAGAGTCAACTACCTGCTATCCTCTGCAATATGGGTAGAAATGCTGAAAGAAATGACTGAGCAGTAATGACTGGGCAGCAGTGTGGTTGAAAACGTCCTTCAGCTCTGTGTCAAGATCATTGCATATGCTATGAAGTTGGAAGATTAGAACATGAAAATCTAGGATGCAGATGTATGAATTAAACCACAGCTTTAGGACACTAAGCCAGAAGGTCACCATTTCCAGGCATGGGACCAGGGCTGTCCTGCAGAGCAGCCAGCCTGCGGTGCGCCAGCTGCTGTCAGGCAGGGCAGCAAGCAGCTTCTTCCATGAGAGGCCTCAGGGGCTGAGGAGCAGGTTCATTGTGAGAAAATTCACACTGTCACTGTGAAAGCCACCAACCCACTAAGCAACTTACAGCTAACCATCTCCTAATCACGCTGCCTTGTCCCTTCAGCACTCACAAAACAGGTTGTTTTTTTTAATTTCCATGGTGTTACTGTATGCAAGTGAAAGAATGCCTTACTGCTATCAATATATCCACATCAACCAGTGATTGAGCCCAACCAATTTCTTCTGGAGGAAAAAAAGAAATGGAAAAAAGGGATCTGTTGATTCAATAACTGGAACCAGTTATGTTATTTGTTCCAAAAATACCTGATAGACATAACTTTTTCAGCTTCATATGTCTTTCACCCATTTTATTTGAATGATACACATTAATACATCTTAAAAGAATTCAAAGCAGGTATCCACTTGCCATAGTCCTGTGAAAATGAGACTGAAATCAAATTTGTAACTGAAATAATGTGTTAAGATTTTTACTATGAATTTTTGATTGAAGAGCGGGCTTTCATCTCATAATTCCCTGTGATGCTGTGCGCAGTTGTTGTCTGCTTGTTTGTTAAGAAGAGAAGTTACATTTTCAAGCATCACTGCTTGCCATCCTGGAAAACCTGTGCATATTTCCTTGAAGGGAAAATACACGGAATTCTCAGGGGCAGCCTCACATAGCACCAAAACTTTAATGCAAAGTATCCTTTTTCAGAAGCAAGTGTAACACAACAAAACGTATTTTGAGAAATAATATTTATGTAGCAGTCTTATATTTTAAAATGTGCTGCTACAGGGAAAAAAAACCACAACAAAACAACAAACCTCCAACTTTTAACTTGCAATGCAGCGGATATTTCAGCTCCTCAAAGTATCATATTATCTTACTCTCAGACAACCTAACCACCCAGCCTGTCATGTTAAATATGGGAGTAATTTACAGACCAGACTTCAGGTCTAGTTTTACAAAGCAGTCCCTCAGCAGAGGGATGTCAGACTCATTGACCTGGGCACTGAGTGACAACCTTCTCCACAAAACAGGAGGAGAAGGGAAAGGAAGAGACCTAGAGAGAAAAAGGTGAAAAATTATGTAATCCTGTATTCATAAATGCTAGTCCTCATTTGCAAAATATACCTACATAAAACTTTTTATTTTCCCCCCGTGTTTGTATGCAACATTCAGCAGAGAAAATGTTATGCTGTTACAAATTTTGCATGTTTTGAATCTTTAGGAGGATTTGAACAGAAATACTAGATACTGGTAACTAACTCTTTCCAGTTCACATCTCTCTTCCTCACACACAGAAAAATCCTGTAGATGATTAAAGACACTTGCTCATCACAGGCATCCCACCCATCTCCCAGGGAGAAGGGTGCTAGACTCGAGCTCTGCTGACACTTCAGGGGGCACATGGGCTCAGGTATGTTCGTGCAGCTGGAGAGCCTTGGCAGGGGTCAGTGCTGTGCACAGATCTGTGGGCACGGACAGGTATTCTGGATGTCCATTAGGTCAAGAGAGTACTGCTTAAGGGATATAGATCCTCCAAGTGGGACTTAGCACAGTCAGTTACCTCCAGCCAATTCTGAGCCATCCACTTCTGCTATCACATCCTCTTCTGCTAAGGGACAGGTAACAGATTTAGCTGAACATGTATTTTCTGGATTAATTTTTAATCAATTTGATTCCCTGGTCCAGCTTATTGTGTGTCTGGACAAATACTGATTGCTGGGAAGATGAGGAGAACAGAGACAGACACTGCATTTCTATCAGACTGAAGCAATTCTGGATCCAACCCCACATTACCAGGATTCAGCTGTGCCTGCAGTTCAAGCGCAGCCAGGCACACAGAATTTTAACTTCTCTCAGTGAAACAAGGCCATATCCAGAGCTGGGATAGTAGAAATTTGTTTCAGGTTAGCAAAGACAGCTGTCGGCAAACATTCGATACAAAAAAGGAGTAATTTTCATAGTGTGTGATAGTTAATAAGTTAAAATATTGTTCAACAGCTACAGCAATTAAGAAATTGATGGGAAGAAAGAGTGGGGAAGATGAGGGCTGCCCACAGTAAGAACACAATGGGTTGTCTCAGAAGTTCCTCTGAGGAAACCACACTGAAACAGTAAACCTCCAACACGGTGAGCAAGATCACTGCTAATGTACAGAGCCGAAGGGCCAAATTAATTCCTTGTGTAACCCCAGTGACTTCAAAGGAGTTAGCTCAGAGATGAGTTTGGCTTAAGGAATTTTGAAATGGACCCTAACCAATTCTCCCTAAGTAGACTTCAGATCTGTGGCTTCTTGTGTTACAAAACTGCTTTGGCTCTGCACGGTTACTGTGTCCTTTATCAGCATTTTTATTCATACAGAATGACTAACGAACTCCAAAACAGTAGCACCACCTGATTAATATCAACCACTCTTCAAAGCATTTGTCTTAACACCAGGGGTTGTTGTTTTTTCAAGCTGGTGGGTCTCAGCACTGATGACTTCATTGTGTGGTCTGTCTGGTCAAATTTGCTGCTGAAATCCAGTCTTTTTGCAGCTGAAGGGTAATATTTTAAGTTAGTCATGAGCAGGGATTGAATGCTAAACTTGACCTCTCCCCTTTTCCAGTGCGTGCATTTCTGTGCTTCCTCTGCAGCCTCTGGATGCCCATGTGCAGTCTGCTTCTTCTGGCTCCCAGAGAGACAAGATTAATATTGCCTTGTCACGTATCGATAGCCAGCAGCGAAACATAAACAGCCAAAAAGCTGTAGTGAGTCCTACTTACTATCTTTATATAAAACAGGATTTATGGCGACAGATCACATCTCCAGCAGCCAAAAGATGTGTAAGGAGGGATTATACAGTCTATTCTGACTGCTCGTCTCTGCTTCAGCTCTAGCTACACATTTGGGTGGCTTGGACTAAGCACACCATTTTTACACCTCTCTCCCCTAATTGTTCAAAAAGCAGCATGTCTGCCAAAAACCACCTCTGCAGCCAAAATTACGACTTTAATACTCATAACTGCATTCAAGTGTGCCACACTGTTGAAACAGTACCAGTAACTTAAGGGAGGAGAAAGGAACTACTCAGCGCAGGTAAGGGCATCACTGTTGGGCCCACAGGCATCTATAAAGCCCTAACAATACGACCTATATGTTTTTTTTCTACGGTCTGAGCAAAATTGCATTCAATCCAAAACATGTCTTTCCCTTCAGAAGCTTTGCTGTGACGGTGTGGGTGGCTGAAAGAATTGTTTGAATCTGCTTTTTCTTCCACATTGCTTCTTTCATTGCAATTTTTGTACATCTTACAGGATATTCTGTTTTTCATCAAACAAGGACAGACTTTCAGACTGCACTGCTACAGCCTGACCAGCCAAACTTCAGAAGAAAATATATATCAGAAAGTGGTATGATGGTAAAACTCCTGTTAACAACATCCATTTATGGCTCAATTCCAGCTTTTATCTTGTGCCTTTTACCACTCTCTTCATATAAACTCATTCAAATTCACAGCAAAAATCAGTGACTATCAGCAAAACAAATAACACGGAGCAAAAAGGAAAATATTCAGCTTCCATGCTGGAAGTGTATGGCAAGTAGGTAGTTTGTGTGGCAAAAGACCTATTTTCTATTTTGTTAACAAATTGATTACATCTGGCTCATTGCTTTCATTAGGTAAGTACATCTGGCTGCATTAAGGAAAGCATGATGAATATTTAATACACGATTTTGCTCATCATTTCATAAATAAGTGAAAATCGATTCACAGTGGAAGTCAAAACTGAAACTGAGGAAGACAGGAACTGCGTATTAAATCAGAGTGGAGGCACTAGCACTTGACAGCTGTACAGCCCAGCTGCTGGAGAGACAGCTGCAAGACCTCCATCACAGACAGATGTGGGATAGTCAGCCAGCATCCTGAGGCACATCTTGATCTCTAACAGATAAGAAATTGGATTATGACAGATAATGGTTTACTATATCTTCAAGAACAGTAACCAGACACAGATTTACAGGCAATTGAGGAGCATTCACAGACAGGGGAGAGCCCTAATCCCATTCCTTTGGTATTTTCGTATGTCCAAAAGCTTAGCAAAAGCACAAAGAAAAGTCAGGCATTTCCTTCCCCCTCCCCTCCAATTCAGATTTAGATGCAGCATAAGAAGAGAAAGCATCCTATGAATATGAGGATGTCTGGGAACTCTTTACAGACTAAGGAGAGAGTATGTAATACTGTCTTACTCAGGGACATATCTGTAGAACCTGTAGAGTTTTCCTCTTCTCTCCACATGCTCTGAAGTACTGAAGGAAAATGAAAGGTATCTCAGCACTTAGCTGAAAAAAACATTCTCCCCTTCCTGCCTTGCTAAATCCACTATCTGAAATTATTGTCTACATTACACGCCTGCATAAATAAAAATTAACTGCAATTCTTACATACCAAAGTAGGAAAACACACATGTGCCTCATTTCATGACTTCAGCCAATCACTTATCAGTCACTGTAGCGCTGTTATCTACTATCTAAATGACATGGAAAATTACCACTATCAGTGTCCTAATGCTGATATATTATCCCTATCAGGAGCAATTATTTGGTTTCACATGCAGAGTTTCAGTCAGTATCTGGGGTCTATGCCAATAAGCACTCAACGTCAAATAAAAGGGCAGTCATGATACAAGCAGACCTTTACCATTTTGTGATAACTATCAGTAAATCTCTGAGAGATTTGTGGCTCATCTTTAGGACTTTTAGCAGAAGATTCTTTAGAAAACAGAGTGACAAAAAAAAAGACTTTCCAATGTTTATGAATTCCTGGAGAAAGCTGAGCCTTCTCTTTTCAGCTAGGTATCTAATAATTTACGATCTTAGCAAACAAAATGTATAGTGATGCACTTCAAAACACTGAAGTGCATTAGAGTCTTTTCTAGTGTCCAAAATTAATAATATACTATCGAAGTAAACCGTAATACTATAAAATAAATGGGAATTTCTTATATGATGTGCAAACTGGAATGGCTCTGAGTTCTTCAATTTAACTAGCTTAACCTTCTGAAATTCCTAAATCAGAGCTATTCAGAGCTGTTTCACGGCAAATTCACTATCATCTTCTTTAAGGGGTCCTAGAGGAAAGAGCAAAATTTGGTTTGATGAAATCAAACTTGACAGCTATAACTCTGCCTTCAAACATCACAGGAAATTCACTGAATGGGACTAAATCATACAAGTTGTTTTGGGTGGTTGCATTTTTTTGTTGGTTGTTGGTTTGTGGGTTTTGCACATAAACATTTTACTACTAACCCTCTCCTCCAAAATAGAGCTGTAAGGCCTCTCTCAGGTCAGCTAAGGGAACAGAACTGTTGCTGGTGAAGAAATCTGAATAAGCGAGGTGTACCATTCATCTGTGAAAAAAGCTTTGTCTCCAGTGATTCAGCATGTTACTGGTCTGAATTTTAACCTTTTAGTCAAATTTATTCTGGGAACTCTTAGAATAGTGATGAGCCAAACCCTGTCCCCTTGTTTCCCCAGTCTGGGACCAAGCACCAGAGCAAAAATTAATTCTCATATACAGAGTTATTTTACTCAGGCTAGTAAATAAGTGGGCTAAATCAAGTGAATTTTTGTACTCAAGCCATTGAAACAAAGCCTATTGCAAAATGAAACTTCTTTTTCTCTGCCTGAAAGGATTTGCAGGATATCTTCAGCCATCCTAAATACAAAAACGAAACATCCCAATGTTGGCCCCAGTACCAAACTTCAGGAAGGCAAACCAGTCAATGCACAAAATGCAAGTCTCAAGAGCATGCTACTTGTCTTTTAAGTATTTGTTCCTCCTGGGGACAAGCACTATTCTTTCTCCAAGTCTGAAATGCTATCTACGAGTTACATATAGCAATCCAAAGAGATAAAAAATAAACCCTTGCATAAGCGCATCATGATTATCATCCTAGATATTTTCATATGTTTAGAAAAGACATTCGTTCTAGAGATTATGCATTGTATCTTAATCATTATCAACCCCCTCCCTACTGTTTATATTATAAAATGACAACAGAAGAACTTAATGGTTCCTTGAATTAGTAATTAAGGGCTGCATTACTACCAAGGTCTTTTCCATAACACTACCGAGACCAGTGCCCCAGTTTTGCAACTCTGTTCTGCAGTGCTATGTGTGGATGTTCCAGCTCATAGCATTTACACTGCTAGAAATCTTCTGTCAGCTCCCAAAAGAGTGAGATGATCAAATATAGCTCCCTTTATGAACTCATTAACTGAACATAAACATGGTACAAATAAATATTTGACAGGGAAGTTTTATTAGTTAGTTACACTGAATCCTCATCAGGACCATGAGAGTGCTGTATACAAAAATTTGAAAGTTTAGAATTTAGTAGCACCAAATTAGGGGACTCAGAAGAGAGAGACTGGCTGGAGGAAGACAGAAAAATTACATATAGCTTATATCCCATATAATTTACACATACATTTTGCTTCCAGCAAAATGGTCCTCCAGTCTGGAAAGTTTTACTAATATCAACTTTCCAGAGGGGCATTAGATTTTTACATTGCAAAATACACAACAGTGCTCTAAAATACATGAATGCTCATTTTTGGGTTCCTTCTCATTAATTAAAGACGATAAATTCAACATTATACCAAGCTCTGAGAACACTGTAAGGTTAAGATTTAGAGGGTGTAATGGAAACACTTTTATTTGCGGACTCTCTTATCCATGAGTTCAATCTTTCAAGTAATATATGACAAAAGACCACAAAGGTAAGGGTGTATGTGTTATAAACAACGATGGTTTCACTTACCAAGTGACAGGTTCTTCAGTGATACCTAACGTTCCAGAAACCAAAGAGTGGCTGCTACATAATTTATATACAGGATTTACCTGAGTGCAACTGCTTCATGTGCTAGGAATGCATGTGCACATGTACATGCAGTTATGTAGGGTGTGGTCTACTCATGCATATATGTGCATGCAACACATAATTTGTTAGGATCATATACAAATCATAGGTATTTTAGAGTAAAAGAAATTTAGGTGTGTGTGTCTGTGGGGATGATGGTTTGGATTTTAAAGGGAGTTTGTTGGTTGCTTCTGATTTTTGAAAGAGATAGCAGAATATTGCACATAGTCATGATGGGAATACCCAGGAATGAAATACCTCATACTGAATAAACCACATAAAACGCCAGTGAATGCTCTCGCAATATAAAAAGTAATCTCCAAAAACTCTGTATAATATATGCTGAACTTAACCACGCAAACAAAACGAGATTCCCTATTGGGACATAAACTTGCCCTTCTTCTCAGCTGAAGTGCTTTAATGCAAATATTGTTTCTACTGGAATTTGCCAGCTACTCAATATTTTACTGCTTTTTTTTCCTTAACTGCAAGCATGATGTTTAAGCAGCAGAATGGTGATGTAGGAATACTTTGTATTCCATGTAAATCTGTGAACAGGGATGATCTTACAAGCTTAAAACAAAAAGGGAAAGAAGTCCTGAATTTCTAGGAACTGTATCACCTGGTCAAACATGGAATGAAAGATGAAAAAAGGTCACAATATTTCAAATACTCTCTTTAAGAAAGTCATTATTTTGCAGGTCTTGTAATATATCTCATTATGGTACCAATTTCAGTATCTCTTTCTGAGAAATGCATTCCATTCAGTAAAATGTCTGATGTCCTAAAGACATAATTGACGTTACTTATCTTTTTCACTCCAACCTGTACATCTATATAGTTTTAAAGCACATTTTGATGGCTTCTTACAGGGGAAAATGATACATATAATTTTAGTATTCTTGCAAAAGAAATCTTTGCTGTGTAGTCGGTTGTCTATGTCTAAGCTGCCTCTTGTTCTCTAGCTCTTTATTCACAAAATCTTTAACTCCATATACTGGAGCTAATGCGTCATATTTTGGGGGTTTTTTTATGCCTAGGGTAGTGAGCACAATTCAGATTTTGGTAAAGATCGAGCATGTGACTACACTTGCTTACAACACTTAAATATCAATACATAGATA
This sequence comes from Platysteira castanea, assembly GCA_013397175.1. Classification (NCBI taxonomy): domain Eukaryota; kingdom Metazoa; phylum Chordata; class Aves; order Passeriformes; genus Platysteira; species Platysteira castanea. The sequence goes on from VYXC01000822.1 coordinate 1,599,077, forward strand.
ATTAGCCAGGCTAATTTAGGGATTTCCACAGGCAGTAAAATTTAGTGTCTCTCATTCAGTGCTGAGATGCTTTTTGGGGCCACTGGTGGTAAACACATGCCAGTTCTTCCATTTTTAGCCCAAATTTCTGATTTGTGTGGTACTTCAGGCTTAATCTATGCACAGAAATTTATTACTTACAAAAATTAATATCCATGATTTTTTAGTGTGTAGGGAAGGGGCAAAGAAAGGTCAAACATGGGAAGACATCAGAACAACAAAAATGAAACAACATGAATCCACAGAGTGTAAGTCTAAAATCCCTCTCACCAACCTTAAAACAGAAAACTTGACCAAAAACCAAGTGAACCAACACCACCAGGCTGCCCGTAAGTGACAGATGTAAGAAACTCCTGCATTTTCTGAATTAACTACTGCACCATGCATGGAAAAGGATGGTGTTTGCTTGACCTTCTACATGGCAGGTACCATTACAAGTCAGAAAGCAGCCTCTGTGTGCCAAACACAGCAGGTATGCGTACTGCAGAGAGACCTGTGCAAGCAGCATCCACTGCAGCCTAAAACCAGGTGCGTGCTCCACTTCAGAAGGACTCAAACAGACATGGGAATTGATGGATTTTTTTTTTTGTTGCTGAACAATCCCCAAGTTTGGCTTTGTGTTGTAGTATAATTATTTACAGAGCAGCAGCAAAATTAAATACATCTGTTTACCAAACGAAAGTCAAATAAAATAGTAAAAGCTCTTGTGTAGTATCAGATCACTTACTCCAACTACTCCTAAAAAGCTTATTCATCTGCTACTGGACACTTAGGCCACCACACATTAAAAATCAATGACAAGTGAGAACAGTTTGGCTACACTCAAGAACTGAGTTCACTCAGAAGGAGTTGAAGTGGAAAGTTGTAATGATTAACAAAATGAATGAAACCTACACCAGTTTCTGCAAGCATACTTCTGATTTAAAACACAGACACTGATATAAAGCATAAAAAAAAGGTGAACAAAAAGAGTTCATTTCACATTCATTATTTGCCAACACAGACGTTATTCCTTTATTAAGGCACAAGATATTACATCCAGCTCCACTGCAATTCTAGCAGCAAGGATTTGGCTTTATTTTTAGCACACCTTACAAATACTCTTCAATAATTATGCTTTCTTTTACTGCTTGTATTTCAAAGTCCTCACGACATAAAATGCATTCAAGCAGCAGAACTGGTGGTTTGTGGTCAGAACACCAGCACACATTTTGATCACTTGTTTGTTTGGCAATTCTGTTTCCTTTATTATTTCTTAATGATAATACTACGACCATGAAAATTCAAAGTATTGTTATTTCCAGACACTTTTCTCTACCTAGCCAAACTTCTTAGGAGTGACTTAAAATTGACCAACAGGAAGTTATTTTTAAAAGAGATTAGTTTCGAATGTATCTAGATAAAGTAATTTTCCAGAAGAAATTTGTTAACTTGATTGAAAATCTTTGTAAGGAATAAAATCATTATAGTCTAAAGATAAAATCAGTGGAAAATTCTAACAAAAAGTTGGCCAGGAAACCTACCCAGCACAGGTGCACTACCACAATCAGAGTGTGTTATTGTGGCATGGGTATGTGGTTGGTTGTGGTCAGGAGAAAACTGAGGAATGCGGATTAAGGCAATTGCAGATCAGAATTCCACTCTGCATTAAGTAAACTTTTGTTAGCAGCACTGGACAAATATCTCAGTCACCTCACCTCTCACATGGTGAAGAAAAAAAATTTCTCCAGCTTCTCTGTTTGACACTGCAGCTGTAAAGGACTCTTGGCCTGACAAAAAATCAATGGTCAAGGTCAATCTTGTGATCCCAGTGACAGCGGTGACTCCTGGATAAGCCTGGTTAGCCCCATAACATTTTCCTACCCTGCAAACCCAACAGATGTGGGACAATCAATAGGTTTTGGCTGCTGGCATACCACTAACAAAAAGCTGGTCTAGATTTGACACTCAGTGATGTTACAACAACCTAAATTTCTTTTCACTTGCATTAACTAAGACAAAAATTAACTGGTGATGCCTGGGAAAAAGGTCATCCTTCACAGCCCCTGTGGCTGCCACTGGGGAGTTGGAGGATCAGTGCTTCCCACTCAGCCCAACACCTGTATTTGGTTTTATTTTTGCTCTTTTAAGTTACAAGCAACATTTAGGAGATTTGCAGTGTTCCTTTTTCAGGTCTAAACCAGAAAAGGTCAATGAAATGGCTGAAGCATGTCACCTACACATGTTTAAATGGAAAGAGCAGCTACAAGCCAGGTTTCTGTGTAGGTCTTTATCTGCGGGTTTGACACTTGACTAGAAACTTGGATTCAGTCCTGAGCTGATTTAAAAAAAATTAAAAATGAAAACTAATCGGAGACCCCTCTAAGGTCTCCCCAAACCTCCATTATTTCCTTCTGTCTCCCGTCACTTGCCTGGCCCCTTCCAAAATGCCTGGCGGCCTTCTGGCACACTGCCAACAACCTCAGACTCTCCTGGACTGTTCACCTGGTCTGCCTGTGCATTTCTCAAAGACTAAACCTTCATTTAAGAATCTCATTTTCCTTCCATTAACTATTCCAGCCAGCTACTTCTCCCCCCATGCCTGAAAGGAACTGGATTTTTTTTTTTTTTAATCCGACTCAGAAGTAGAGTTGCACGGAATTTCTGAGGGGAACTGGCAGTTACTGTATACCTTCACCAGATCCTTAGAATTCACCAATTTTACACAGTTTTATTTGTTCATTTTCTTTTGAGTTCTTAACTGCATTTTCCTTTATATGCAGTTGGATTGCAAAACCAGTAGGTTTTTGATAGCCAAGTGGCAACACCAGTCCCAGAACTTCTTCACTTGCTGCTGCCTCAGGAGACTTGGTGGAAATGTTAAATATCCCACACAAACCAACAGAAAATGTTCCCAGTGCGTTGGAAACATTTTCAATACTAAACAGATACGGGATTTTTTTATACTTTCTGGCATCTATACGAGCCTTTGATATGGCTGCCTTCCTTGTTTCCTAAGACTACATTAAATCCCGATAGGCAGCAAGTCCAAGAGAAAACAGGCGTCATTGAACAGTATTTCTGCCACTTAAGCAATTCAAGTATATTCGTTTCAGAAGACAATGTCTGGACACAAATGAAACTGAACTAAGAAACAGGCTTGAAGGCAAACTCAGAGATAAATTTTAGTTTTATTGCAGTCAAAATTCAATAAGATGTTGAATGGCAGGAATGAAGAAGAGACTGTGTTGGCTGGATCTCAGTCATAGAGGGGTAAAAAAAGACAACTCTGAAATGCAGTTATAAAGAAATAGTAGGGATTGGTTCGACCCCTGGAAGTTGAATCACATTTTCTGCTTTGAAATATGAGAAAGAACAGATTCAATGTCCTAGATTGCAACAACAGAAGAAAATTATGCTTGTCCAAAAGTGTCTGACAAAATTGTAACATAAATCTGAGTGACAAAGAACACTCCTCTCTTTTCCATCTTTGTCTTCATGAGCATCAAATGCAGAGCAACACCAAGAGCTGTAGCAGTGAGTGATTAACTTCAGTAGAAGAATAATGCTGCCCCAAACCTACACTGTACAGTTTAAAGTTTTCTGCCTGACTAGACTCAAGGGAGCATAACATTTATCATAGATTAATAAAGCTGCTGCTAGATCTGGCATTGCTGTAGCTCCACCACACAACACCGAGCTGTCAGAAGAACATTCCCACATAAACAGACCCTGCTTTCTCTCTGGTTTTGCACTCTGAGATCCACCATGGGCTGCAGCCTCATACTATTGTTTCGGCTACAAATACATGACAGTGAAAGTATTTGCCATTTTCAAACCTTGCCAGTGCCCAATGTTGTCAAACTCTTTTGCTCAGAAATCTTAAGTTTGCTTTTTAAAAAGATTGAATCATCTAAAAATTATTAAATTTGAGATTATTTTACTTCCCATTTCATTTCAAGTTTTAGGACACATATGCAAACATTTTCGCATGACCTTCCAAGACCCTCACAGTCAATAATTTTCTTTTAATAAAAATTTACCCTGAATTTTCACCCAAGCAATTTGCTTGTGAGACTGATTTTATAAAATAATAAAGAATTCGGGTGCCAGACAGATCCCAGGTATGCCTGGTCTCGCACACCCTCCCTCAGGGTGGGAGCAGCAGCAGCTCACAGAGGGCAAGGTGCAAGGTCTGTGGCACTCAGGCAACACTTGGGGCTCTACCCATCACCTTTTCCTCTTGGTTTGAATGAACAACAGGTTGATTTAGGGTCTCAAGTACAGAGTTTAACAACTTTATTGATCATTAAAAATGCTTCCCCTCGTGAAAGAGCAACAAGTCTTAGGAAATTGCAAGCAAGTGCAAAAGAGCTTATTTAACTGGAAGTACTGAATGCTCCTGAGACTTCACAACTAGTTGAGCAGCCTTAGTGTTGAGTTTTGCTCTTCAATATTGTATCAGCATTTTTGTTCCTTAGAAATAAGCTTCCCGCACAGAGCACAGCCTGAGGGGAGAAAATAATAAAAAACCAAAAAGAATGCAAAACAGAGGAAAAGCAAAAAGTTCCAAAAGTGAGTTGGTTGCCCCTGATAAATGTCTTATTTTCCATGTATTATGCTAAGTATTATTCAGCACATTGCCAAGCTGCTGAGACAGAGAGGAATCATCTGTAGTAGAAAGCACTTTTTATCAGTGTTACAAAGTCTGTATTACATAAAGCTACTTGCATTCCAGGGAATGAAGGGCAATATCCTACTCAGTGTGGTGGTGCAACCACAGCTCCCTGTCTTCCCCAAAGCAGGAGACTTCTATCATCTTTTCCTGGACCACTGCAAATGAATCGGGGCAATCCCAGCTACACACAAACGCTCCTGGGCCAAGGCAAGGACTCCATCCTGATTTGCTTCCATTAATAATACTTCAACCCAGGAAGAGTTCCTAAAACCGAGTCAATTAATCATGACATCAGTTTGCAGAGTTTAAATCAATAAGCTCTGTGAAGTTACTCATTCTGTTTACCAGGATTTCCGTAAAAATCAGAAAGTTGAAAAAGATGAGATAGATTCACATTTCACTCACTCCCTTGAAAGTCTGGTGTGAATAAAGTCAGTGCAAATTCTAATTAATTACTCCAGAAGAAACAGCAGCAAATCTTGCTCTAGGTGTCTTGACTACTTAGCCAATGACATAAGAGACTTCTGAATGCAAAACTGAGTCCTAAACAATAGCACAAAAATATCCACCTTTAGCAGCTGGTTAAGAGGCAGAGGCCACCCACTACAGTGAACAGTGAGAGTGAAAACTAGATATTGCCCAGCCAAAAACAAGCTTCAAAATATCCCAAAACAAATCAGGGTATGTGAAGAATATAAACGCACAGCACAAAGAAAACAAAGAAAACCAAGCCAGCAACCTGGAACTGAAACCACAATATATTGATGCACAGCAGCCTCAAAATTGCTGTATGTAAGGAAAACCTTTCCAAGTGGATTAATAGCCTGACTGACAGCTGCCACTGGGCTTCTGGCTCTACCAGCCACCGCTCAGAAGTGGCAGTTTAGCTCTCCTTTAAACATCTTTCCATATAACAAGGAAATAACATATATGCTCAAATGAAGCGGGAGTATGAAAAGAAGGCTGTCAGACAGCAGCAGACAGTGGAAGGACAGGGACGACATTTACAACTAAAGGGAGAAGAATAAGGAAACTAACACTGAGCTGCATGACATGGAGCTCATAAACATAAAAATATAAAAAGCCCATAAATATCATATAACCTGCTTGCAAGTAAATATTCAGGATGGCATAAAGAAGCAAGCTCTATCAAAAACTGCAAAAATAAAACAATGCACTATGAATACCATCAGTTTTGTCTTCAAGGAAAAAGTATTCCAAATTTATCTGACCTCAGTGAAAAAGCAGTTTTTCCCAGGTTTAAATATACTGTGTTCTCTTTGCTTCTTTTGCTCCCATCCTTTCTTGCTGACCTCCACACCATAGTGGGCAACAGGCCAGCGATGACCACTGATTGATCTGCTTTGGCTGAGACGTCAGTGTATTCCACTAAAAGTCAACCTGACACAAACACAGTTACTTCTCCACCATCTATATACTATTTTAATGTACATTAGCTCTATTAAAAGACAACTAAAAAAGGTCAAAGAAATATCTGCTTTATAGTATTTAAAAGAAAAGTCTGCTAGGAAAGCAACTTGTCATACATTATCACAGCTGTACTGATGTATTTAAAACCCCCACAAAAATAAACAAACAAAACCATGACCTCAAAAAATCCCCAAACCACCACCAAACCCTGAGGATTTTCACTAAACAGCATTCTGACACACATACTTGGCTCATTCCAGGAAGAGAAAAGACTTTTGCAAGGAAATATCAAGTAAAATATTTATTAGCCTTCTCCAGGTTGCAAATTTCCCAAGCTCCCACATTTTGCAATGTCAGGAAATTGCTACTATAAACAGCCTCAGTCTGCCAAAAAATTACCGTAACTGGGGCCAGCTAAAGGTTTGTCATCCCTCATTCCCCATCCCTTGGGAGGTTCCTGCCTCAGGGACACACTGACCACGGGTGCTGCCTTGACACAAGGGGAGCCAGGGGCTGCAGAGAGCTCACCTCCTCCTGCCTGTCACCCCAGGAGACCTGCAAGGAGGTGGCACAAGCAGCACCTGCAGGCTGGAGCAGGGTGGGAGCCCCAGGAACTGACTGAAGCCTCCATCCAGGCAGGGTTGGAGGCCAGGGTCTTGTGAGCCCCGGCAGCCTGGAGCCTGCTGCTTACTTGGACAGCCAAGCTTCCCAAGTACTTACTCCACAGATTTTCATCTGCCCTTACACAAGCTTTGGTTCTTAAATGTCATATGCAATGTTACTTTTGTCATCTTAAAGACAAGAATAAAAAATATTCTGATTTTTTTTTAATTTTTTTTTTTTTTAGTCAGCTTCACCTCTCACTCCACTTAGACACAAGAACAAGTAGACCATTTCACAGTGGCTTCTTCAAAATTTCAAATCACATACATTCAGTGGTTTTATTTACTCAGTAGTTCAAAGTTTCATTTCACATCAACATTGCCCCAGACAATCTCTTTCATTATTTTAAGAAAAGCTAAAAATGGAAACTTTTCATGTAGTCCCCACTCAGGTTATTGAGGCAAGGCATGACATTTCCACCACCCCGCAAACACAGACGTTTTGTTCAAATGTGGCCAGACAAAGGGAAGGCAACAGAGCACTCATTGACTCCTTGCCGGAGCTATTTGGGCTGGCAGCAACCTCTGACTGACTGGGCAGAGCTTCTCCAAAGACAAGACGCTTGCAGAGGCGCCAAGGGCCTCCCACACCAAAGATGCTACTTTACAATGCCAATCAGAACTCAACTTTCTTCTTCCTCAAGGAACCTATGTCAAGCCAACATTTACACTTACCAGAGAAGACTAAAGACTGTTCATTTCTTTTGGAGGCAATTGCCCTAAAGTACGTTTTCCAAAGTAAATCTGCTGTAGGGCAGACTGGAAGGGTCGCAGGGAGCTAGCTGTGCTACCATCCATTTTTGGCTGTGCCAAAGCTGATACCAAAGATCAGAGCAGAGATGGGGACCCAAAACAACATCTATGCCATGATACATATTTTTTCAGTCATCAGTCATGGAAACTGGAAAGAACTTTGAATCAGGTATTTCACAAAACTTTACCTCAAACTAAAATCAGATGGGAGGGGGCATCAAGTTTCTTTCTCAGTCTCACCTTGCAAACACAGTAATACTTATTTCTGCTTCATGGAACAAAACAATTATCAATAATATACAATATGCATCAGAATAGCTTCATCCAAATATCTAGCTATTTTCTTTTTCATGTATTTTGCTGGATACCTTATTTCCTTTAGGAAATGCTGAACTATCTGTATTTACAGGTTGATACCATGTCCCAGATGGTAGTTTCTTGTCTCAAGGGAGCATATGACTCTCCCACACTTTTTACAAGCAAAAAGTAATTTTGGATGGTAGAGCACCTTAAAAGGTATTTATTGCTACAGTTTTATAAGCAATTCAGAAAGCCTGCCACTGCATGCAGTTCTGGATGCAATCTCCATTAATACCTTTTATTTTCAACCTTAACCTTACATTTCGCCAAAGATTATACAGAAACTGAACGTAACAGATATTTCTTTTTGGCCTCTTACTGGGGAAGGTTACTTATACAAGACTGTTATTTCAATGGAGTATGACTGAAAGAAAAAAGATCAGATAAAATGGTCTTTGAGTGAAATGATTTTAAGACCTCTTGGTTGTAAATATGTCAGAGATGCTGGTTTATACAAACATAAGCAGCAACTTGATTGCAGTCACCTCATTTGCTCCTGCCTTGAGCTTTGCCTGGAATGATCGCATCAATGCATCTCAGGAAATTCATTTTTCAATTTCAAATGCTTTTACAAACAGTATCAGATCCTTCTAACAAATTAGGAAAGCCAACATCAACATGTGCAGATGCATGACAACTCAGCAACATCAGCACAATGCACTGCTTTAGCATTTACTAATGCTTTTTCTTTTCCTATTCTGTATTTGCTCCCCTTGCCTTCTCTACTCCTGATCCTCTCCTGGCTGTGCATTTTGCTGCCGCTGGCACTGCCCAGAGGGAAGTGCCTGAGAGGCATCGATGGCCAGGCCATGCCAAGGTGTGCAGCCAACTGGCAAAAGAGCTTCAGCTTCCTGCCATGGGCAGCCCCATCACCACATGGTCCCTCTTACAGCTGTTGTGCTGTTCCTTGTTTCACCTCATCCTCATCTGTACAACCTTCAGTGCTCTCCTGACACCCCTCCCTTACACTCTGATTTAAAGGTTCCTTGAGTTCCTAACTCAAACAGTGAGTACACACTGATATCAGTGGTTTAAAGGCTCAGCTATGCTTTCAAAGAGGAACATACCTGCAAGTTTTATAAACCACTCTAAACCCACTGTGTACCCATTTACACTGTACCTTTCACAGCTCTTGATAACTGTATCTACATTCGTCTGCCCCAGCTTCTATCCTCATTCTGCAGAGACTGCCATGAACAAGCTCAGTATGTAATAGAAATAGATCACCTCAACTACAGCACTCCACATTATATCCAAAAGCAGAAAACATAGTGAAAAACCTTCCTCTGCAATGGAACTGGCTGCAGGGACTTATACATAAAGGGGAAAATAAGAGCAGATTCACAGAGGAAGATGCAAGAGAAAGTCAAACAATGTGCAAGAGCAACACAGAAACCGGTAGCTAGACAAAGTATGCAGCTGCATGCAAAACAGGATCACCTTTGAGAAATTCCTCCAGGAAACAAACTGCAAAACTCATCTACAGTTTAATAAGGCATACAATGAAAAATAAAATTTAAAAAAGGTATTCTATTTGCATGGAGAAATCAAAAAAAATATTTTGGCCACAACACCCCCAAAAGAACAAAAAGTTTTATTAAATCAGAAGTGCCTGCCAAGTTATAAGATTTCTAAAAAGAGTAGGATTAAAAAAAAAAAAAGTTTTAAAATAAGAAGAGGCGGCAATTTGTTTTGAAACACGAATCCAGCTGGCTTAGCATCTGAATGAAAGAAAATTACAGATCACAGTAAACATCATGTGTAAAAATAAAGAGTAATCAGAGCCCCTCTTAAAAGGAAAAACAGTCAGACCAAACAAGCTATCCATACAACCAATAATTCTGAGCAACTTCCATGCCAGCTGTAATTGCCACATTGCAAAATACATTTTTCTTAACAATACTCAACTTCTTTGTGAAGTTTGCCAAGTAACTATTGGAAAGCAGAAAGAGCAGCATGGGATTCTCACGAAAATAAGTTAGAAGTATCACTGTAAAAAGAAGTATTATCTTGTGGAATTCAAAATATATGCCACATGAATGTTAAATGTTACAGCAAAAAATGAAAGAGGACTTAACTTTCTTTCAATGCTGGAAACATATAAAAAGGTTTCAAGTCAAATTTCAACATTACAGCAAAAACAATGATAATATTCAATGACAATATGCCAACCTGAACATGATTACTTTCAGCATGGACAGGGCTTCAGAAAGCCCCAAGTGCAGTCACCTGGAGGTGGAGAACTGAACCCATATGGTACAAATTAACTCTACAGTTCCTTCTCCTGCTAGCTCCAATCCAGAATCCTCAATTAGATCAGAAACACAGAAATTAATAAAAACATGAAGAAGTTTTCTTTCATTTTAGAAAGCAGTTTATGGTGCAGAACCAGGCTGAAAGGATAAACACTGCATTGTATATTTTAGCCGTGTACTGTAAGAGTCATACAGCACTGAGTTAAACTTTTTGAACCAAATTAAGATCAAACATAAATTAAACAGACAGGAGTCAGAAGCCAGCACTTCTTAGGATATATATAGTCTACAGCTTAATTCCATACGAACAATGGCTGATTTTCTGTATGCTATCACCAAATACTACAAAGATATGTGTTAATACGTGGCCTGCAGAAGGGTGTCCAAAAGGCTTCACTTGCCCCTTGCAAAGGAGCCGGTTCCCTGCTCCTGGCCTACAGCACATGGCAGTAACCCATGCAAATACCAACAACTACCTGTCAGCAAAGCTGGAGAAAGAATTTCATGCTCCAAGCAACATACACTTGCCACGAAAATTTCTAGAATACAAATTATGAAAAACCCCCAAAGAAAAGCACATAAATAGATACATCCCAGTAGGTTCAATCTAGATTTGATAGGCTTTACTATTATTTAAATATTTGTTGGACATTTAATCCTCTTTCTCCTGCCCCTAATCTGTCTCCTCTATCCTGACCTTCCCACAGTAAAAAGTTAACAAACCAACTTTTGTGCACTCCTCAGAGCCCACTCCCCTTCTGGGAAAGGATATGTAAAACATGTCAAGTTTGCCTAGAAAGATGCCCTGCTCATAATAGTTTCTTAAAAATCAGTTATTCTGTCAAGATTTTGTTCCTGTTTTACAAACTGGTCACAGCTTCTTTTAGAAAGTAGTGGGATGAGATGGACTAAAATTAGAAGAGGCAGAAATAAAAGGGAGCAGAAGGGGAGAATGGCCCTGGTGCAAAACTCCCCAGTAAAATCTTAAATTCAAGTCTTGTATCAGAAGTCTGATATCACCCACTTGTTCAGCAACCATCTATATTCTCAGAGCTCCAGCTACATAGCCTTTCCTTTTTACAAATCTGCAGCAAACAGTTTACTACTGAGTGTTATAATAGCTTAACCACCCTTATAAAGATTAGGTACAGAACACAGATTAGATAACACAGATTCAGAAGATGAAGTCTCAAGATTAAGATCTAGATTTACCATCTCTATGTCTCAGGTGCTTAGAAAAGCCCATTGAAGGGAAACAGTTTCAGGTCTCTGAATTGGGCACTAGCTCTCCTGGTGACAAATGTCTCTAGTGTTTCAGCTGGGACCCGTCCTCAGCTGCAAATCAAACAGCTGGCATTAATCAGTGTCTCTTCATACACAAGCCTTCATCCCCATGGAGGAGAATTAAAAAACATGCAGGAAATCCAGTCTTTGTGTTTGCTTGCAAGGCAGATAAAATGAGCTGTCATCCTTTCTCAAAGCAGGAAAGAGTAAGGACAGCTCAGATGAAAGTGCTGACAGGCCTGGCGGCGGGTGCTGGGTGATGGGACTTTGAAAGCACCGTGTGTTCATAGAAGACCACCAGCTTCCAAAATAAAACCTTGTTTAACACCAGGTACATTTACAATTAAATACAACCAATTTACCCAATGTTGCTCAGTTCCAGAGAATTAGTTTGTTCCTCTACTTTATATGCTATCACAAAAGAATAGCTATGAAAACAACAAAATAAAAAGTTCAGTGTTCTACTAACATGTTCTTTGATTCTTTATATTATCTCCTGTTAGAGTGACCAGGAACCAGTTAAAGGCTGAACTGCCCTTTTGAGTCACCATCAAAAATTATCCACATCACACTTGTCCGCACAGAGTGGTCTTGCACTGCAGTGCCAACACAGTATAAAACATAACCAAAAATGAAGACAAACCACGTGAAAACATCCCGTAGCATTAGCTCACAAGTACAACATTTTCTGAGCCAGCTGGACTTCAGATGGAATTTTTAGTTAGTCATCTGAAGAAGTTTAGTTTCTATTGCTAGAAAGCTTTGAGGAGAATATTCATTATGGATGAACATTTATCACCGAGAGTTTGGGTTCAGGCACTCGAAGTCTGCAAAAGGAAATGGACTTTTACCTCATGACACAAGATGGGAAAGGAAGGACTGATGCTCCAGAAAGTACCAAACAGTATTTCATAATTATTGGGTGAAATATCGTAAGTCAGCATCTATGTCTGCATACAAAGACTGAAACCCGAAACAAAAAATCAGTAAGGTTTTATGTTTTAAAAAAAAAATCACATTAAAACTCAAGCTAATTTACTAACAATTTTCACACTATATAAGCAGCACTGTGGATTATTTCTGGGTTTTTTTGAGGTATTTGCTCAGTTTAGGCAGATCAGAAGTCGAAGTTGCTTATTTTAAAAGGCAAACAAAAAGCAATATATGAATTTATGCTCCCACCCAAAGCTGAGATCTCCCATAGGAACTCACAATTCCATGAGCTGGGGTTTTAGAAACTTCAGTTCCTCAACATTTCTGACTGAATGACAAGAAAAAGGAGGAGGGAAGTTTTAAAGTTTAAAAAAAAAAATTAAAACAAACCAGAAAACATAAAGGAAAATTGCAACCAAACTTGTTAGGAAATTAGAAGAACCGAGTTTTCAAAATGCAGAAGTGCTTGATTGACCTGGGTCACAAATTACTGCTCCTATTCTTGCCTTCTTGAGCTAAACAATGCCTTCATAAACAAAAGATAACCTGTAATTTCAACTGGCTTAAAAGAGAAGTTAAATCACATGTTTCGTGGGGTTTGTTTTAAAGTAAAGAGAAAGAAATCCAGCAGATATATAGGATGAAATACATGACTTCCGAGCTCCTTTGGCATCCAGACTGGATTCACCTCTACTCTAAAAAGCAAGGACCTTTTACAAAGAAATATACAGAGTGTCAATAAGAGAAGTTCTGCACACAAAACCTCTTCCCATTACCTTTAATATACTAAAAACTCAAAAGGCTGCAGTGCTGAGACGGCCATTGCCATTGACCTCCTCTGGCACACAAATGAATCACCAGAGACAAAGGATGACCCTTTTCCTTTCTGTCCATCAAAGCTGAGGCACAGCAATGTCCACCAAAACTCCAGGCATAACAGGTATGGATGCTTTTCAGCCCTTACAGCTTTCTGCTTTGGTCCAAACATGGGCCCAGTTACTGAGATGCTACCAAGAAACACAGTATCACTCAATTATAAGCTCCCTATCTGCATCACTTAAAGATAAAATTCATCAAATCCGTATCTGGTAGCAATCTAGTGTGCTATTTTGACAGGCAACATGAAAGACTGTAAGCCATTTTTGATCCAAAATGTATTACTACCCAAACTGTATAAAAGCTTACAAGACCAGAATAAAGCGTAACTACTCACTACTCCAAATGTTTATCTTATTACACTTATCTTATACACTTAAGACACTGATCCTTACAAGAGCTTTTCCCAAAGACAAAACCACATCTTTGTTTGACAGCATCTACACAAGACTACACGGAAGCACCGTGCTTTCTGAATAAAGGCAGAAATCAGTCACTCCAAGGTTTATTCTGTGGAGCCCTCTACAGAATGCCAGCATTTGCAATCTCAAGCGTTATCCACATGTATTTAGAATACAAACACGTCTTTGGTAGATGCTTCACTGTAACTGCTGGTGTATAGACACTGCAAACAGTCTCTCTTGAGTATGTCCAAGCTTAGCAGAGTGTCACAGCCAAACACCACCACTGTCAACCCCTGGACCGCAGCAGCAGCAGTGAGAAAGCAGAGATAAAAAATGGCTTCAAAACTCCTTTGTAAGTCCTGACCTTTCTCTGCAGTCTGGGGATAATGTGGCACGGGCAGCTCCTGCCACCTCTAAGCCAGACATCCCATAGGACCAGGACTGCTCTCAGCCGAGGCGCGTGACACTGCTCCACTCCTCCCAGCTCCCCTGCTCCCAACACAAGCAGTACCAGCTGAGATGGGTAGAAGAACTGCTCTGTTTCAGTCCCACCCATCTCATCTTTAGAGCCCATGTGAAACAATTTGAAGCAGAGAGCTCTCCCGATCTAGGGGCAAACATGGTTTTCAGAGCAGAGATCAAACACACAGACTGCTATTTCATTTCTGTGCTGGCTCTCCACACCTTGTCCTGACTGTGTGAACACTGATTAAATCAGTAAGGTGAAATGATGTGGTAAAGCTACGAAAGCCAATAATTTGACCTCTAGGTTAGATGGTAGTACCTTAAAGCTTTCCCCTAATTTTTTACATCTTCTCAGTAAGATGATCTAATATTTGCCTACAACATTTCCAGGGTGTATTTGTTTTGTTCTCATAGGAAGCTCACAACCACCATTCCTGAGATCATGGTTCTGTCTCTATTTCATAAGAAACCTACCTCCCTATCTCCTATACTGCTTGCCAGAACTTTCTGCCTTCTGATCCTAATAAAAGCAAGAAATCATCAGTAATTTTATCAGCAGCTTGCTTTTGAGAGGATGATGAAACGTTCTGCATGCTGCACATAAAAGAACTGCAAGCTGTTCTCACTGCTGAAGCCAGCCAAACAGGGCAGGCTGCACACACTCATTTGCAGCAAACAAGAAGTACAAATGCTTCAGGTGGTTACGGCAGAGTATGATTTGAAACCGACCTCTAGTGATGTGATTTCCACCTATTTCACCCATTTTTCAATAAAGGAATCAAAAGTTTGATGTGTAAAGGCTGACATTACTTTCAGCAGTAGCAGACTGCACAAGTTTGCCTTGCTTTCTCTTTCCCTGGAGTTTACACGCAACTTCTGAACTGCATTAGGGATAGAATGGAGTGAATTAATCTACCAAAACTATTTCCCGTGTTTATTCAGTTTTAATGTTGTCTTTTGAGGTTTGTCTAGCTGGCTGACCTGAGACCTGTTTCCCCCTGGAGCCTGTGTTGTGGTGCCAGCCCTTTTATTACAGCAGGTTCACATCTAGCGGTGAGAGCAGAGGAGGAGGAACTGCACGCTCCCTGCTGCTGCATTTGGTTAGCAGCCTCCTCCTCCTCCCACTCTTCAGCAGATGTTTCTGCTGTTTTACCACAACAGGAGCTTTTTATACCCTCACAATTCCTAAAGCAAACAAAATCAGAGACCCATCTCCAAAGAGCCACAACAAAAGCACTGACCCAAACTACCACCACAATACAAATGGAATAAAACCCTTGGCCCTTGGGAGAAGAGGAGGTTGTACACAATGTCACCAGGACAGTGACTAATCTTTGGCAGATCATGTGAGAAAGTCCTGAAGTAGCTGTAGTGACAGAGAACAGCATGAAAACAAATGGATGATTCAGATGTGAAAAATATTCCTTAGAAGTGATATTATCAGAAGCTCACATAAAACATTATCCAATCTTTTTACCACTCGGAAAAGCCAATGGCATTTACAGCCGTCTTCCAGATGTTGTGCATTTTCAGTTACATGTGTCTGTGCGCATGTGCGTGAAATCAGTGGGTTCAAAATAGGTGAGATTTCTAGAATCTCCATTTAAAAAAAAATTCCTAGACACCACTAAATGTACACTGCATAGGGTAGGACAAATCAGCTTTCAGACTCTGTGCCAGGCTCTTTCAGCTGATGCTGAGTCCATGCTAGGAATTTCCTCACAACAGAGGAACCAGACTGTGGGAATGAAACAATTATTCTTGGGTTCCTCAGGTCTCAGCGGCTGGCAGGGAAGAAAAGAGGTTCAGTGAGATTTAAGTAGAGCTATTTTTGCCAACCAGTTAAGCTAGACTCCCTTTAAATTGCTGATGTAGGTGCAAAAGTCTCTGTATCAAGGTACTCTGAAAGGTACTCAAACTAGTTTCCCCCTTTTCCCTGCTGTCCCTCCCAAAATCATCTTAATTAAGCCTTATTTCCAGTAGTAAGTAAAATTACTCCAGTTTGTACATGCAGAAGTAGACACCATATTGCTTTGTCTTTTAAACTTGTTGGATGTAAGTGATTTGTGGCACTGCTGTGGCAAATACAGCAAATCCTACACAGCGTGTCACTGTCACGTATTTACTGACAGAAGGTATCTGCACCATCCAGTCCAGGTAACAAGCAGAGCTGTGGCTGTGGCTGAGCTCAGACCTTTGCCTGCGCTGCACTGCTACTATTGCCTGCCACAGAGAAGCCACATGTGAAATGCAATGAGGTGATGTGAACATTCCCCAGACCTTCCATCTGCTTTCGAACGCTCCTCCGGGCTGAGTACAAGCACATGTGTGCTCATACACAGATGTCCAAGGAAACTGCACAACCTCAGTCTCGGGCTGGCCTTGTAGCAGATGCTGCTGCCATGATCTCCACTTAGCACGTGAATGGCAGCGATGCTCCACAGGAGCGCCAGCTCAAACACCGCCCTTTCACTTCCTCAAAACCAAAAGCCCGCTCACTCTCAGCTAAACGTCTATGCTTGCTGCTGCTTATCCACACAGGGTTCCTCAGATAGACGGGTTTCTTTATTCTTCCTTAAGTATCTGCTTCTCTTTGATGTTCAGGCTTTCATCTATCACAACAATGAGGAATCATCTGTTTGGGGAAGAAAAGCACCGTTCAAGGTATTCTTAGGAGAGAGCATTTGGATGCCAACAGCATCTACGGTGGAGGATGACTGCAGGTCAACTACTATTTTCCTCCTGATCTTTAGCCTGGAGGTGGTTGAAGGGAAACTGAATGAATGATTTCCTTGTTCTAGTGACATTTGTAAATCCTGTGCAAACGAAGCTATCTTTGACAAAATCTTGGTGAGCCTTAAGTCAAAATAACAGTGGTGATGTCACTGACCGAGCAGTAGTACTGAACGCTTCCTACTGCTTCTGTTGAACTGTTTCATGAACACCACACTGGAAAACTCCCCATGTTTCAGCATTTTTTTAAAGTCTGCAATTTGATTTCATCAAGCAAAAATACATGAAAATTTTCCTAAATGAGCTGTTCTTTACATGATGATTAAATCCAGAATCCACAATTTTTGAAGCATCAAATTTTTAAAATAATACTGAAAACAGGTATGCTGAGTTTAAAATCCTAAGTGTTTATGGTGGAGGAGAATTATTCCGACAATTTTAAGAATGATAAGCTTTCATGGGTTGTGTTGAATAGAGCTGCTAGTAAAGATTTTCTGAAGAAATGCACATTAAGTATTATTTTCATAGCTTCTGCAGGGAGAGTTTTGAGAGCAAATACAAATATTTACACTATAAATGCACTTTAATCTTGTGGCTCTTACTTTGGGGAACAGATCAGAGTACCACCTAATCCATGGGCTTTATAATGGAGGTCAACGACACAGCTTGGGATTTGAAATACTGCTCTTCACAATAGATTCTCACAAACAAGCTGGAGAACAAGCACCACCTGCAAGAATTATGCAGACCCTCCTCATTTTACCCTTCAGTAAATAACTGAAAATTAATACAATTTTAAAAACTGCAGATTTCTTGCAAAGTGAACTGTTATTAAATAAATTTGTGCGAGAAGATTTATTAGTGTACTAATAGAACACTGGCAGAAAAGCATGTTCAGCACCAATAAAAGATAAAAAATAATTAGAAAGCTCAGAACTGAGTTGAGGACTCATTAGCACAGAGAAATGAAACCACTAGATGAATGAACTGCTAGATGACAATGAAGACAGTAATTTGTATCCAAGCTATCAGCTATCACATAGGAATTCATCAGGCTTCTTTGCAAAATTTTGTTACTTTAAAATTAAAGCTCAAGCATTATTCAGAGGATGAGAATTAGAGGATGAAAAGCTTTTGTCAGAAATTCAAATTCTTATATCCAATGTATTCCTTAAGACTTTATTTTTGAATAGGTGGTGTACCTTGACTGTTTGTTTGTTTATTTCAGTTTTTGTCTTAAATCAGTAAAAGGCTCTTTTGGTACAGCCCTCACACCATGGGCATGGTCACATTAGCGCCACAGAGACTGAGGCTGGTCTGCTCCATTCTGTTCCAGGAAAGAGATATTCCTGGTACAGGATGACATTATTGCAATAAATCTGTGCCTACATTTGGCAAGGTTTTACCACACTTAGGCATTTACATGGGCATGCTGTGGGGATCTTGAAATTCCTGACAGAAAAGGGGAGACTGGCGCTAGAGAAGGATTCAAATATTTGTCCTTATGTATATATCCTACACACACACTGGGCAAGGCAGGTACATCCAGAAGGTAGTTAAGAGCAATCACCTTGGATGTCTGAAGCTAGACTGGTGTTCACTTTGCACAGAAGTATTTTATTTTATGTTTTAAAACTTGTTTCAACTGGCCCAGACCTGACAGAGCTGGAAAATAAGTGAAATTTTAGGCACCTCAGTTTTAGGGATAAATCTCACTGGAATATAGCTTTCAAAGGCAAAGTATTTAAACTTTCTTAAAACTAAATATTAACGATTTCAAGACATTTCTGATGCACTGAATTATTAGTGATTTTGCTATTACTTTTCCTTTAAATGGAGTATATTGTTCAAACCAAGGTTTACAGAGAATGATAGCACAGCAGTGGACTCAATTAGGAGATGGAAGGAAACACAAAGGAAATTCAAATGTTTTTTCAGGCCTAAAATAGAAGTAACAAACTTCCAAGATAAACAGCTTGAGAGTAACTGCTTCAAGTTTAATTTGATAAACAACATTACAAAATTACTTTATAATGCTCAGCAGTTTGATGGCACCGGAGATATCTGGAAACAAGGAAAATCTGAGCCTCTCATGAGAAACCTTCCTGCTGTTTAACATTTTAAATGATGAAGTAAAAACAAAGCAGGAGTCCCTGATACTACACTCTACATTCTGTCTTAGATCCCCCAAGTCACTTGAAGCAGTAATGAGCTAAACGTGGTCAGTAGAGTAAGCGGCAATGACTTCACAGAGATACTGAACTGCATTAAATGCCATTATGTATTAATAAAACTCTCTGCATTTGTTGTACACAGTGGATTTTTGACACTTAAGCTTTGTGTATCCACTGCTGCCGACTCATAAAGTCAACCTGCCTTTTCTCCATATGAAGTTAGTGCAGCCTGCAGCCTATGTCAGCTGCAGCATAATGGTATTAAACCTAACTAACCACTCGGTGTTTTAATGATAAGTTAAGAAGTTATCCTCTATCATGGTTTCTATTTCTTAAACTTACATCCCTATTTTTTAAAATCCCATTATTCTCCAGTATGTTTTTCTCAATACATCAAATCTCAGCTAACCCCGGGTGAGTTCTGTTGATACCGTTAAACTTTAAAGTATTGATTATCAATTACAGAATCTGTATCTCCTTCAGACATGAACCAGACAAAAACTTGACATGTGTTCAGCAAATTAAAAAGAAACCAGTACAGTATGAACAGCTCAGCCATGGTTCAACTCAAACTACCTGCCTGCTAATAACTCATATAACAGAACTGACTTGGGAAAGCCTCTTCCCTGTTCCAGATCAATACCGGTACCACTGATGACACTGACATCGAGAGTGAACATTTACACTGGGTCTTCTCTGTTTCTCAGAATACCAGGATTTCCTGGGGTTTGTGACTATCCGAAACTATCTCAAGCACAAAGATTCGAGACGTACCATCAGGTTTTCGACAGCCTCAGCCAGAAACAGACTTCAGACACAAGACAGAGGAGCATAAAGTTTCATCATACAGAGATAAGCTCATCATTAGTTATGAAAATAACTGCAGCTCAGCCCAAAGAAGTTGGCACAAAGCTGCAGTAGGATTTGGATACTGTTCAGGAGTGCAAGAGTATGGGCACTTTTTTAAAAATATCTCTTAAAAAATGTGGGCCTTCGGATTTCTGTGTCTGTCTATGTATTTATTACTGAACACCCAAAACTCATCACAGCAAATTTTATCAGAGAAGAGCCAAAATATATCATCATCTGGATCATGCAAAAAGGTCCATGATAATTGAGACAAAATACAAAGAGGGGATCTGAATAATGACATTTCTTAATTGTGATGAGATTGGGCATCTTTCTTTGTTGCCTGGACCTCAGAAGACAAATAAGTGAAAGAACAAAGAATAAACAGAAGTAGAAATAGCACTGTCACAAAGAATTAAGGCACACCCAGTACCCTATTCTGTATGATGACTGATGCAAGTAACATGTGAAATACACCCAGAGAAAATTAAAACTGACAATAGCAAGCCTGCATTTTTTGAGCCATTCAGCAACTTAAGACGTTAATCAATTTCTTTGGAACGTCTCTGCTGTTCACTACTTCAGCTTATTCTTCTTTATGCCTTACTACTATTCACTGAGCAGCAAACAAATACAATAGCACACAGGAAGCAGCAAACAAAAGTCCTTTTAACACTTGCTCACACCATTTGCTGCACATGCCAGGGCTGCCCAGAGGCTACTGGTTTACACCCAAGCCCAGTTTTCTTAAACACATAGCAGAACAGTCTCTCACTCTGGAAGTCAAGAAAGTGGATTTCTTAAAACTTGAGGGAGCAGGGTAGAAAACAGACAAAATCACAGTGCTGACACAACTGGCCTCCGTTATTTTTTCTTTATTTAAATGTTCTGAACGTTCCACTGAATTTTCACAAATAGTTTCACTGGAGGCATTTAGCATACATTTGCTTTACATTCACTTGCTCCTCTGCTAATACTGACATTTCTTGGTGTTAAATCATTCTCACAGATGAAGATACATCACAGACTGCCTGTTTGCTTTCTAGGCTGAGCACAGGGAAAACTCAGAAACCAGCCACTCAAAGTACTCCTTTTCTCTTTGTATGCAAAAGAAATGAACTGATAGGTGTGTTTAGCAAAGTCACAGCATGGTCTAGATGTTCATTCTGCAATTATTTTCAGAAATTTGGCTTAACTACTTACAAAAAAAGATTTCTATAGGAAATATTACTGAAGTTTTATAGTGGTAAAGAGATTACAACTTATTTTTCAGTTTTTCTCAAAGTGGCTGCATGATCCGTCAATACTGCACAGACTCCCAGTGAAAACTTACAAAGACTTCGTAAAACATTCCATGAAAGGACAAATTTCAACAAGTGTGATTTGAGAGAATTTATCACTTTGAAACTAACCCATCACAGAAGTTTCTCTTGCAGCCTATACCCAGAAGCAGCATTACCAAGGCCAGTTAATACAGCTGATTTATGCTGCTGTCCTGTGCCAAATGCTTTACCTTGTCAGGTTCCAGCTGCACAAGCTGCCTCTCACAGGAGAAGATGTCACTCAGGGACACACAGTGTCCTGGTTTTGCTGGGTGAAGTTAAGAAGAGAATAAGGTACTTGTGTACTAGTTTCTTAAAATTTGTGAAAACATCTTTTTGAAAGAGGAAGGATAAACAGAAAAAAACAAGTTCTTTTATTTAAAAAATTTTGTTATGGACCAACATGCTTTTTCTTTTTGTTGTGAATTAACACCATGAATACAATCATGAAACATGTATCAGCGGCCTGGGATTTGGTTTAAATTTTTTTTGCTCTGTTCTGCAGGCAATAGCTAAGCACCAGCAGTGCAAGCCTCACCCTTACTTTGGAGTAGCTAAACTCTTTTGCAAAATCATGGGATTTTTTTGGCAAAAGAGAAAATTAAAGATATTAAAATGGTGATGAAGTCCAGTCCCATCAAAGTAAGGAAGACCAAGGAGGAATTCATTCACAATTCTAACACAGGACATTATGTTAAAAGCAAGATCCAAGCAGAAAGACTAACCTCAGTAAACAGTTCCACCACCTTCCCATTTGTCTTTCAATATGCTATTGCAGCCAGGGAGCTATGAACATATTCCATAGTGTGCCATCAACAGAGTAAGAAAATCTAAAAAGTTGTGGGCTGTTTTGGTTTTTCTGGTTTTCGTTTTTTTAATTCTGTATCACAGTTTTATCGTTTTAAGGCTCTTGAAAGTAATCTAAATCACCAGTGAATTGGACAAAGCTATAAACCCATGATATTAAAACACATTTCACAAATGTTCAAATTTTACCACATTGTATTACTGTTTGATTGAAGCAGAATGCTTTTTCACGTTTAACCCATAATGTCTTGGCACTTGCGTGAGGGAGAAATCGGACAGAAGAAATAAACGTCCCCAAGGGAAAAAAATCCCAACATAAATCAACAAACCAAATCTCTCTTTCACCAGTATAAAAAAAGAAAAAAGAAAAAAAAAGGGGGCTCAGTATATCAGAGCAATAGTAAAGCACAAAACATCTTACCAAAGCAAATTCTGGCTCTGTACGACCACCTGGATTCAAGCAAGCATCAGGGGAGGGGAGGAAACAGGAAAAAAGAAATACTAGTCTTGTCCTAGGAACATGAACAGCTTTGTGGCAAGGCACATAACTCACCTTCAGGTTATAGAAATACATCTCTATTCACAGCAGGCACTCAGCCAATAAACCCCCTAAACCCCTTGCTATTTTTCAAGGTTATCTAACAAAGTAGACAAAAATGCATTCCACCTGCTCTCTTTGTGCCTGGTTTCCTCCCCTTCAATCCCATCCCTCTTGCCCCTTGCCTTTCCTGGTTTTATGTAGATCCAAAAGTCACGTTTCAAACAAGCACATTTATGTTAGCATAAGAGGCATGGAAAGTGCTACCACAAAGTCTTTAACTGAATTATAGTCATGTGTTTCAAATAACAAAGAACAAGAGCAAAACACACGGTTAGGCCCCAAGCCTCTTTCCATAAACACAAGCAGAGCCAAGGGATGGCATAGATGTTTCTTCAGGACCCTACACAAACGTTTGGAATGAGAGGTACAGATGGGCTGCCCAGCAGGGGTGTGTGGACATGGCACAAGTGGGAACCTCCTGGCAGACCCACTGTGACACTCTGATACCAACATAAGGGCCAGGCTAAGGGCTCCTTTATCAGCCTCAGACAGACTCATGAAAAACCAACATGATCATTTGTCTTCCCAGCAAAAGGGAGACATATAAAAGATAAAAGGATTTGTAGCAGATGCCAAGGACACTTCTGCAGACCACTGGAAAGCCAGCTGCATCGGGAGCATCCTGAATCCACCGAAAATTGAAGCAAAGTCGGCTGATATGGAATTGTTAAAGACTTTTTCAAGAAATACAGAAAGGATCTTGGAAAAGAAATTCTATAGAGAATGAATCTTGCAAAATTCACATGCTTCCCTATGAAGGGTGGCTTCAAATGCATCAGCAGGAAAGGTGGGCTCATGCAAAGGCAAAGTCTTGAAAGCATTATGACTTGCTCATTAAATTATTCTCTTCAAGTTACTGTTGAATCGATGTCAGCTCATGATTCTCAAAACACTTATCATGGCAACAAGTCAGCCTGCACAAAATGTTCAGACCTGAGCTGTGCCACACCATGTAAACACTTCCACACCAGCACACCAGTACTGGGATGGGTGAATGTCCAGCTTGTGTACAGCAGCTCCTTCTTCTCCTTTGAAGTATGTGCTGTTAGAGAAATAATAGGAAGAAGCACAAAATATTACCCAATTTCTTACGTACACTGCAACAGATGCTAAACCCAGTCCAAGAGCTCATTCTCTCTCTCTCTCTCTCTTACCAATTTTAGTGAGTAATGTGAGTTACTCGCTAAAAATCTGTGGATGAGTAAGCGCTCTTGTTTTGTCCTTTAGTCAACAGAATGATGTCACAGCACTACAGTATAGCAGAGCTGCTCTTTGAAAAATGCAATTTCAGGAGTGGTTCATCTGTTAGAGATTATAAATTCCAACTACGCATCAGGTTTTTCAGAGGACAATTTTTTTTTTCTGATCAGTTCTCCTTAAGCAGTAGCAGATACTGCTTAAGTATCTGCTTAGGCAGAAGTAGGACTTCTCAATACACCTGGTCTTTATAGTTAAAAGAGAAGTGGAAACACTCATCAGCCTCCTTGATATGCAGCCATATAGAGGGGAAAGGACAAACCAG
Source organism: Platysteira castanea (assembly GCA_013397175.1). Classification (NCBI taxonomy): domain Eukaryota; kingdom Metazoa; phylum Chordata; class Aves; order Passeriformes; genus Platysteira; species Platysteira castanea. The sequence continues at coordinate 1,623,204 of VYXC01000822.1, forward strand.
CAATGTTGCTGAATTCTCTTCCTAGATTCCCTCTCTTCTCTCTGCTTTCACAGTACTTCTCATCAGCTATATGGCAGGTTAATCACATTACCCCATTTTATTCCTCTCCTTGCCAGGGAGGGAGAACAATAGTGGCAGAGTTATGATGTGTCAAATCTTGGCACATAATACTTATTTTCCAGAACTGCTTGAAATTGTAAAACACCCCTATTGTTCCTATTGTTTTATTTTAGTTAGGACTTGCATCTTTCTTTCTGCATGACAAGGAGACACTGCAGTTTCTACAAGTCCAGTTCGATGAGCACACTTAAAACTGTTCCTGTTCCCACACAGAATTACTGCAGGCAGGAAGATGCCACGATTAGCTAACAAAATGGGTATTCTAAGTTTCTGGCACCACAGAAATCAAGGGAAGAAAGACTTCCAAGCTTTGACTAAGTCACTGCATGTGAACAAACTGACTTGAGTTTTTATTATTAAAACATAAACCTCTTCCTCTTTTCAAAAATACACTTACAAAATGTGAGAAGCCAAGTGGATAAAACTGCACTTGAGGCCCATTGAAGGTTCACGACAATCACTGCAGGATCACTACTGACAAGTCTCTGCCTCTAACCACCCTTGGAATTTTGCCTAACTTAAGAGACCTCCTGATAAATAGGAGGCAGCAAAATGTGGGTACAATAAGAATAGAGGATAAAGCCAAACAACTGAGAACAGAAGATATTTTCCCCCGGGAATATGAAGTTTCAGTACTTTCCACATAATTTCTAGCAGCTAACAACACATTCAAAAGAAAATACAAATTGGTCAAGGTTATTTCTCTCAGCTAAAGTAGGAGGACTAAAAGGACACCTGAAGCAGCAACTTCTAATTATCTTCCCAGAAACCTTCTTGTAAACCAAAGAATAACTATTCCTGGCACTCACACTAAATAAATAAATAAAAATATAATTAACTCTGAAAACAAACAAGCAAACAAAAGACTCCACCAAAATACTTTGCACAAGTGAGCCTAAGCACCACATTTCAGAAGTCCTTTAAGCAACACTTTGCTATCTGTAAACAGACCAAGAAAAGAAATGGCCACTTAAATGTTCCATGTGCTATCTTACTAAAAGGTTACACAGCCCATTCAAAGGCTTGACAACCTGACAACCACTTCCCCAACTTTTTGTTTATCCTGCAGATGGTGTAATTACACACACACACACACACACAGAGAGAGAGAGACCAAACAACAGACTGCCAGCTTGCAGAACATTTTAAACTGCATTTTGGAGAAGAGTTTTTAACTGTTCATAGAATCATAGAACATCCTCTATGGATAGCTGGAAGGGACTCGAGGAACATGGAAGCACAGCTCCTGTTACAATAAACACCTTGCATTAATTGCAATTAACATAACTGGGAAGAGAGATGGTATACATCCAAGAGTGTCTCAAAGAGACAAAAATCTCTACCCAGATTGTTACATTCTCTCCTGGATATTCAAGACAGCGCAACTTCTGCTTCTTTATGCAAATGTTCTGAAATATATTTTGAAAATCTTTGAAAGGCATTTAGAGAATAATTCAATTATCAGGCATAGGCAACATGGGTTCAAAAAGGGCTAGTCTCTTCCAACTGAAATATTCTTTACATTCAAATATTCTTAATATTCTTAGTATTTTATGACCACTAAAAGAGGCAATGAAAACCAATAAAAAAGTATTATTAACATTTTATCATAACATCCTAATAACATAGAAGTCCAGGCTACAGAAAAGTAGATCGAGGTTGGCTTGTATTCATAGAACAATCACCCACTACGCAGAGAGGGATTTCTCATTCACAATCTGGTTATGGCCCCAGCTCTCAAGGTGACCCAGTGAATTCAGACACATGTATAAAAAGGAAATGGGCAAGAGATGCTCTCTGAAACAACACTGTGATCCTTGAATTTAAAAAAGGGTTAGAGCTCTGAACCAGTGTTGCCCTGGATTTTTGTAAGCCTTCTGTTTTTAACCTTGGCGTCAGATTCTTTTCACACAGTTTCATGTAAATAATAGCCAGTGTTTACTTCACGGTATTTTCTGTTTTTCGTTCCTTTTGGGATATGACAACTTCGATGAGCACCTTTCTTCTCCAGTGGATTTGAGAAGGAAGTGACATACTCTCCAATCCCTTGTGGAGTTGGGACGTGTATAAGAATGAGATAATGTAAATAAAAGCATTCCATTTTCCTCCTTTCTGCTGAACCTGGCAGGTGTAAGAGCGTCTTTATTGTGTCTCCCCGGACACAAACCAGCTCCAAGGTGAAGAAAGATGAGCTACGTTCACTGTCTAGTGCAAAATCTCAGCAACAATTCTCACTTGGGAAATAGCACATGCCAGAGGATGCCATCACAATGCAGCTTCCTGCAACTCAAGACAGTCTTCTGCTCATGAGCTTCTCTTCATAGAAATTCATGGGGCATTGCAGGAACCTACTCCTGGCATCATCTAACACCTCTGGAGCACACTACAAGGACACCCTACTGAATAGGCTGGCTGGACTCCAAAGGTCTGTAAACAACATGAATAAAAGATATGTGACAAAATGCTTATTACCCACTTAAAATTTACCTTTAAAAATGTTAAAGGTGTGGATATAGAGAAGATTATACTGGATGTGTAATTTTCAAAGCTAAAGGAAAGTACAGACGAGCCATGTATTTACTAGAATGTAACAAACATATAACCATGGGCCTCTCTCAGGGTCTGACTTCATCCAACACTAAGAAAAATGGGGAGATGGATTTTTTTTCAGTTTGTTTGAAAAGGCTTGTCATGTGTCAGACTTAGATTTTAAATATTAAGTTTCACCCTGGCAAGTACTGTATATTGTGGAGGTACAACAGCCTCTGAAACAGGATTCTACTGTGGAAGCCTCTTACATGTGCAGTACTACCGCGGACGATTAATCTCTGAGAAAGTCTGCTTGGAATCCCTCCAGTCATCATTTTGCAAGAACATGCACACGCAGTGCTGACCCAAAAGCCAAACTTGCTCTGTAATGGGCTCCAGTCTATGCAAAGCAGGAATAAAAGAAATGAGATATCCACAAGCTACTTACAGACAACCTGAAACTCGCACCTCATGCCTGTCATGGCACACAAATAGGGCAAAGACACTTTCTTTACTGTCAACACAAGCACTGCTGCATGGGTTACTGGAACAAGTCAGCAGCAACAAAACCCCATCCTTGTGCACAAGGCTTGAGCAATACACCTACTGCTATGGTTTATTGCTCATTATTATAATTATACAAAAACTTCCCAAGTTTGGGCTGGTTTTTTGTTGTTGTTGTTGGATTTTTTTAAACAAAAATTATAAGAAGAAGATAAAAAGACCTATGTGAAAATACTGTGAAGGTTATGCATACAGACCAGAGACTTAAGTGATGCTCACGGTACAAGAAAAATGACTGTAAAACACAGTCTGTATTCCACCAGCTAATGGAACTGTAAAAAAAGATGCTTTTTTCATGAAGCACCCATATAACTTCAGAACCTCTTTGTATAAAACCACTTGCAAGACTAGAAGCTCTAAAGACAGATTTGATCATGCATTTATGAAAGGGAAAACATAAACCAAATCAGGATACATAAACAGATCTAAAATTACTTATTTCAATACCTTTCCCATCCTGTGAACACAAATACATCCTACGCTTCATCACTGACCTTGTGTCTTCACTGAAGCCTTCTCTCACAAGCTCACACTAAAATAAAAACACATAAACAGCATCTGCATTTTTCTAAGAAGAATTTATTACATGGAAACTTTGGTAAGTGATATATCCATTAATTAAAGGGAGACCAATCCGCTCAGAAGTGTGACCATTCCCACAGGAATGAGAAGAAATAGTTCTTATTGAAATAAGAGCAGAAAAATAAAATGGAATTCATTCTTGTTTCTGGCAAGAAAGGCATTTTCAAAACCCACTTGGTGTTGTAATTCTAATAGCTTCTTCTTTCAACACTACACTGAAGTACATGTTTAATCTTTCCAAGACTCTGGCTTTTTCATTGTCTTTAACAGATTTATACACGTATTAAACATGAGTACATCCATCCATACACACATCCCTCCCTTTTTTTGTGCATCCTACTTAAGTTTGTCAAACAAAGGAACTGAACTAAGAAACAGACTGATCTGGGAATTGAAAGAGCTCTTAAACTGTGAAATCAAACCTGCTGCTACTCAATCAAATAATGCTCATGACCTAACATTTCAATCCCCACCCTTATCTGACTGATACTAATTTTACACTGGCATCCAAAAAGGTCATGATTTCAGCTGGAAATCACCTAAGAACATTTTATTTTTTCTGGGAACTAAAGACATTTAACTCCTTTCTGACTAATACATACAACTTGAAACATTCCTACCTTTAGCATCACCATGACTTCAGCTCCATAGTCAACTTAAATGACCATTACTGGGCAGCACTCAAAGAACATTCAGCACAAATAATGCTTTTCATCATTCCTGAACTTTGGGGCAAATGGAAGAATTTTTGTGAAGTTAGGCTCAACAGAGAACTAGGAATTAAAAGCAAATATTCCAGGGCTGACATCTACAAACTGTTGCAACTTTTTTCTCTTTTTAATTACCAATTAATCATCTAAAGGAAATAAAGTGAAATGTGTGACTTAATTTTCTTTCAGTTTTCCCCTCTGAGTGTACTGTGGTGTCACGATACTTACCAATGAAATAAGGCTACTAAGAAAACAGAGAACATTTTTATCTAAAGCTGACTTCAACTGGTTACAATATGAGCTTACAGAACAATTTCCAGCCCATGTGTTTTTGTCATGTCAACGGTTTCCAAAGATAATAAATACTCTTCAGTATCATGCCTGGCATAACTAAGCCTGTGAGCAGGCTGCTAAAATTATATAGAGAATGTACAAGTGAACTCTTCAAGCAGTTCTCTAATGACTTCAACCCAAGAGCAGCACTCCAGCGAAACGGAGGGATTTGGGCAGGAATGCAGACTATACAATAGGCAGCCGTAAACAGAAACCAAACTTCGTCACCACCAGCACCAGAAGCGTGCCTCCGCGTTACGCTGCACGATGCCGGCTCTACCTCACCCAGCTCCAGCCGGGGCTCGCTGGGGTCGGCACAGCTCTGCTACACTCCCTTGTATCCACAGCCTACTGCAAGAGCTCTGAGGTGGATATATCCACATAGGCTCTTCAACGTTTTTTCTACATTTTACCGGCAATTTTCAAGCCTTGGTCCACGGGCCATTTGAAAAGGGTGCACAAACAACAGTGAAGAAAAGCAAGGCTACTGACAAGCTGTAACTCATGGTGCAGATTGCTGCTCTGTGCTCCGCAGCACCCACAGAGGGTGAACCCTGTGCACACGGCTGTGGCACGGCCGATTCCTCACTAGCAATGATGTCAGGTGCTTTGCAGGCAACCCCGCTAAGCATAGACTATATACATATACATATATACACTACCTATGAAATAAAAGAAACGTATGAATTTAGTGTGAGATAACATAGAGGCATGAAACAAATATGGGAATCCAGGCTTACCAAAACCAAAAATTTGGAATCAAAAATAGATAAGCTTTTCCATGCAAAAAACTGCAGCCTTAGGCAAGATGGCAATGTAGCTAAAACTAACAGCACAATATTACAACCCACTGGAACATTACTTCACTTCTGAGAGAATACTGTTTAATTGAAGTTCCAGTTCCTGAAATCCAGACACTGCATATGAATTTTAGCTTTATAAATTAAATAAAATGAAATAAAATAAATAAATAAAATCACCTCAATCCCTGAAGCTCAGAGACTGAATCGATGTGTTATCTACTTCTGATTTTGTGCAAAATACCAATCATCCCGCTCCTGTGACAAATGCCCAAGCAGGCTTATGTACCTTTTATGCACAATTTACTGTGAAGCCTTAAACTGGACATCCAAGGGGCACTCCGGTCCCATGTGAGATCTCATCTCAGGGCTGAATTTGATCCACTGCTGACAAAGGGTTCAGAAATGGCTTTCTCCTCTGACAGCATGGTTTCCTTGACAATTTCTTAAAGGACTCAGAAATTGAATTTCAAAGCTTTCTCAGGTTTAGCCTTTCTGAAACCTGATTTTCAAGGGTCTGATCCAGTGCTCAGGGAAGCAAGTGGAAAGACCCCAGCCAATTTCAGTAGCCTCTGGAGTGGGTTCTGCAGTTGGAAGAACTGTTCTTCATGAAGTTTTTCATTAAATACAACCCACGTCGTAAGAAGCATGTAAAATCTTACTGATCAAAATGACACAATCTAAGAAGACCTTAAGATAAAACTGATACTCAGTTACGTCCTTCCTTTGACTTTTAAAGCATTCAAAAATATAAAAGATATTCTTTTTTCCTTTACTCCTTTCCTGTTCTTTCTTGGCAAACATCTCCTCTTAGTACTACTTCTTAAAAAAAATACCACCCACCCCTCCACAAGAAAAGTATTAATTTAAATGGCCTTGAGTGTTATGAAGAAGTCAATACTGTACTTTCCAAAACTCATATTAATTGAAGGCAAGGTAAGGTCTTAAAACATAGAGAGGGCAATATTTGAAACCACTGACAAAGTTAAATTTCTTCCACCTTTTCTGGAGAATTACAAACTATGCTCTTAAGCATCAAAGGGTCAAAAGCAACCTGTCAGAAATATATTATTACAAAACAGCAGTATTGCCAAAACCTCATTTAAGTTGCTACAGTCTACAGAAATATTCCTCTTAAGGACTTTTCCACCTGCAGCTAAGAAAAATACTCTTTTAAAAAAGGGCCAAACTGGTCTTTGCTTCCATCCAAAGAAATCAAGAGGTGTAACACTTAGACTTTATCCCACTACACACAGCTGTAAATATGACGCCATTGATCCCCTTCCTTCATGCAAAAATTTTACACAAAAATAACCAAACAGACCACCAACAGGAACTGTAGTCCCAAGAAACACCTTCTTACTACATCTTTTATCAGAGAGAGTTATGTGTACTTGTTCCTCTTTATTCATTCTTGTTCAGTGCTAACACCAAAGCAATGAACAAGGAAGACTTACGAAATTATGTCACTGCCCGTTGTTTTTCTGTCTCCATTTCAAAATAACTGAAGTATTAATGGCCTTGTCTCTACAACATCTACAGTTAGGCTCATGAAAGAGCAATAGTCCACTTGCAAACAGAAATTCCTATAAAACCCACCATTAATAAATCATATGAATTTCAAGGAAACATTTAAACTATTCTACTTGCAATCGATTTTACGTTCACACGTTTTCAGTGACGGTGTAACTTCAGCATGGAGAAATGCAGCCTGAGTGCTGATCCAAGTGCAGTATTTCTCAGGTTGCTGCCTTTTGTCCCTGGTACAGTTAGGTGACTGCTCATGGGGCTTGAGCTTGAACAAAGCCAGCAGCACAAAGCCTCGGCTTGCTCTTGCTGCTTTCCCACAGCCCCCTGTGCCAGGGGTGGCAAAGACCTTTCAGGGGGTGCCCTGGGACTCCCAGCTGCCATTTGACATGCAAATGGCATCAAATATCTTTCAATCCTACCTCAAGGAGGGAAGATAAAGGCAGCAGTTCCCACAGGAGCTCTGCTCCAAGAACAGCATCCCTTCATCTCTTCAGGATGCTGGCACTGCTGTGCACAAAGAAATCATCCTTGAGGTAATGTGAAGGACTTAAAGAGAGCAACTGAGGGGAATTAGTGAAAGGTACTTCAGGCTACAATTCTTCTCCTCGAGCATTACAACGGAGTATCTTAAAAACTTCACTTTTATCTTCTTATACATAAGCACGCATTTGATATTTCCAGCATTTCCATTTTATTTAGAGACCCAACACCAATGGTAAAAGTCATGTCTGAATTACAGCCTCCAATTGCTTCCATCAGTCCAGCTTCATGTGGCAGTATTTTCCAAGCAGTTTCAGTGGAAATCAAGCTCTGTAAACCTGTGCAACTTCACAGACCCCTAAGTCATCCCACAGGTAGCTTACAAAGGTTTTAGAGATTCTACTCTTATCTTCAACTCAAACAATTATTATATCTTTTTTTATTACAAACACATTCAAAATCAAAATGCATTTTTTCCCCTCCAGCTGAATATGACCATCTACATCCAACTTTTCAAACTGGAGGCTGAAAATTTAACCATTACTGAAATAAAAGTTGAGTAATTTGCAGGCACCCTCAAAATACAGAAATGTGTTCCCATGACTTTAATCATAAGAGCACCAGCTGATCTTTGTTTGTAAATTAAAGCTCTTCTCCTTAGGTTGCTAAATAATGATATCAGTATGTTAAATAATTAATAAATACTTTAATTATTACTACCTTCAGAAATACAGGAATACATAGGAGAGAATCTAAGTTAACTAAACTCTGAAAGTTGGAAAAACCTGTGGAAAATATGAGTATGAAAGAGAAAGAATGGTGGAAGCAGAAATAGAGTGCATGAACAGATTCTACCCACCAGAGCATCTAATGGAAAAAGAGATTTCAGCTATTCTCGTTTTCCACACTTTAAAGTAAATAAATTTATTTTTTTAAAGGTGCCTTATTTGTAAGTACATTTATTACTTTCATTTCCTGTTCATTGTTTTTCAGTCACTGAACAGAACATGACACGCTACTAATTTCTTGGGATCAAACACCGAACAGCTTTCAAAGAACACATTTCTTCCTTGCTCCCTACACATCTTGAGGGAAAAATATCTATCTTCATCTCACTGGTATTGGTAAGAAGAAAGATATGTAGAGGGCTAAGGAGAATATGAACACATTAGAGGCATATACAGAACTGGATATAAAGTGATTGATAAAACCTCACCAAAGACTTGATCCAGTGGTGTTGGATCTCCTTGTAAAACATACATTAGTCAAAGAAATAAGTCTGGTATCTTTACTTTACAACACTCATGAAAAGGGCTAATAAGTGGTTTGCCTACAGTCTCCCTTACCAGCCAATCTTACCTCCTTACAAACCACACTCCGTGTCTGCATTTCTAAATACTTACTGCAACATCAAGAAAAGATCTGTACTGATTTGATGAACAGCTTGCTATCTTCCCAAAGTAATTTTCGCAATCCAGATGATAGTTATGGATAGTAAGTGGAGGCATTGTTGTAAGAAGAATGCACAAAGGATTCCCATCTTAAGTTCAGAAGTTAGTCATAAACTTAGGTTTTTTTTACTTCACCCTGAATTTTGGCATGGTCATGGTCATAATACCGTTTTCTCGGCCAAGACTTTGAAAAGACTGCTGTGGAACTTGTATCATTTATTCAACTTGAATGAAGCAAATGTAGGTTGGCTAAGGGTTTTCTGTTTATCTTTTTTTGCATCACATTTCAGCTTCCAGCTTTCCACAAGCTTCTGGATTGCTGGACTTGGTCATCATATTAGCACTGTCAAGGAAATGCTTAAAAATAGTATTTTAAAGCTACAAGTAAACTTACTAAAAATGAGAAATTCAAAGACCCTGACATTCTGCCTAGGCATCACAGTTTGTGTATATTCCTGAAAGGAATACTCATTGTGTGTCTGAATTCATTCTATATTTTCAGTCATCAAAAAAGCCCAAACACAATCCAGAAAAAAACAAACAAGCCATCCACCCTATCCCAGTAAAATTAAAATTGAAGTGTGCAAGAACAAAGCAGGTCCAGAATTTAGGGGAGTAGCCCTCTTCATTACAACTTCTAACTCATGTCAATACAATTTACAATTGCACATTTATAGACAGTGTAAACCACGCAACCTAAAAAATAAGGCACTGAAGAGATGCAATGGTGTTATTTTTCAGAATAAAAGACACAGTAGTTGAGAAATAGCTGGTACATGTTTTTGCCATATGACGGACTCCCACTCCACATGATAAACACTCATTTGAAATTACGGGAGTGCTTAATTCAATAAAGCCCCAAACCTCTGTTTGCATTGTTGCACACTGTGTAAGGAGAAATTCCATGGAGTCAAGTACACATCCTTTATTCTCTCAAGTTTCTCAAGATGAAACGCCACAGCATAATTAAGAGTTGAATGGGTAGTAAAGTAAGCGTTCTAATGCACATATTGGAAATATTTAATAAATACACACAAATTACTACCAAAAGAAGAAAGAAAACCGAGAACTATGAAGACTGCATTCTTCATTATGAAGAAGTATGCTACACACCATTCAGGTTTAGGCATTTTTCAATCCTACAAAGGAACACTTCTCCCTTGCGAGGTGGAAAATTATTGCAGTTTGGTTGCATGTCAGCTCCACTGAGACTCTGGTTCAAAGAACAGCAATTGCAGCACAAGAGTGCAGTGAGCACAACTGCAGCAGTCTGTTCGTATGCTCAGGGTTATTTATACACACCAGCACCCTGGGGATTAAACTCATAACATAGATCACTTGCGATCTCTCTGGGTAATTATATAGTGAAATGATGACAACTAGTTCACTTGGAACATAGAAACTTTTGGGCATGTTCACTATAATTAACCAACATCCACTTCTGTCTTCTGACGTTAAACTGAGAACAAGTATCTCACATCTTGCTCCAATTTTTTAATGCTTTAATAATGAAGTTGATGTGGAAATAGAAACATATAAAATAAATTAGTGTACTATTTTGAGAGATTTTTGCTGCAACACTCATGTTAATATAGAAAAATATCCATAGTTATATATATATATATACTCTGTTGGATACCTGAAAATTTAACACAAAAAAAGGGATGAAAATCCACATATAGAGGGTGGGTGCTTATACACATCCAGGTTGCTTTTACATAGCACATAATGCATTTGGGAAACACCAGCTCTGAAATAACACTCCAGTTCATGTACTTGCACTTCCAGTCATGCTGCCTAACCAGCAAACACAAAAACTGCCACAATCACTAGAAATAAAAGCCTGGCATGGAAAGGTGCAGGATCTCCCTTTGGCCAGGAGACTGACAAAAGCTGTAGCCGGAAATGTAAATGAGCAGGACTTCTCGGTTTCACTGAACGAATAGTACCACCTTGAAAACAGTGATAGAATGTTTTCTGGCTGATGGCAAATCATTACCACACCCCCAGAAGGAAAGACATCAATGGCAGTACTTTGTCAAACAGCATTTCTTTTTAATTTGTTTCATAAGTGACACTGCTAGATGTGACAGGCTAGATGGAAAACTACAGCGACGTATTTCCATCAGTTGAATTTCTGCAACCCCTCCTGACAGCGAAATTTGCCTTTGATAGCAGCTGGAGTTGTTTTGAAAGAAAAAATCCCCAGCTTGCTCCCACTAATCATTGGTTTCTTTGGTTTACAGAGCAGTTCTGGTGTATGCTAACATATTCCTTCTTTTGGAGATAAATTAAACCAGAAGTCATGATCCAGACACACAACAAATATGTTCTAACTCCTAAGGACAAAGTGAAAGTCCAAATCAATGACTGGTCTTTTATACAGCTGTGAGTGACACACACACTAGGGTGAGACAGCCCAGGGGACCAACTAAATACAATTTGAAGATTCTGAGTTGCCTATATAGAATAGAATTAGAGGCCTCCAACACCAATCATATCAGTGTCCACATTTGCCCATATCTCACCAAATTACTCACTGATTTGCACATAACTAGAATCTTGATTCTACAGATCCATTTACGATTAAGTTGGAGTCAGGACTAAAAAATCATGCCTTTTGAAAGGACATCTTAAGGTATGTCTTATATATACTATGAACAAAAACTCCTGCCTAGATAGTTTCTAGAATTATTGACAGATCTCAAAATACAGTAGGCCATACTTTACCCCACAGTTTACAAAATCATGATCTTAGATTTTAAATAAATCTAACAAACTACTAGTACCATCAGAATCAGTGAAAGAATCTAGTTACATGACAGATCACTAGTTACATGACAGATCAAAACTAACGGTACTGCAGTGTGCAGAAAAAAAAAAAATCCACTGTCTAAACTCTGCTATCATTTTATGAATGTTTCTGATAGAATAAAATTAGCCACTGAAGAAACAGTCATTACAAACAATGATCAGGGATAGAATTAGTGTTTACATATAAGTATTTCAATAATATGCACGATCCCATTAATCTCTGAACAACAGAGGATTACAAAGTTGCACTACAGAAAGCCTATAGATGTCTTTTTTGCCCAAACCGCTCTAGGACTCAGAAGTAAGGCAGCATGGACTACACGTTTCCCTTTACCACAGAATGCTATGCCTGTTCCCATTTTAAGCAGTGCAACCAGAGGAGACCCAGTTCGAGAGAGATCAGTGTCTGCAACAGAGAGAACATGTCTCAGCAAGGCCAGTTTTGTATTATATACTACTGAGAGCTGTAATGCCAGTGCTACCCCTCTGACAAAACTCTAGCATTCAGCAATAGCTTAAAATTCAAGCTACACTTTCTTACTTACCAATGTAAAGACAAAACCAAAATATGTTTTATGGAATAAGCAATGTAGCTAAGTGCAATGCTGACATTACAGGAAAAAAATTCTCAACATTTCAATACAGAAGTTAACATCTGAAGGACACAGCCCAACACACTGACTTAAAGAATGAAAACTACGTAAAAACACCTCCTGTTGTTGAGGGCCACCCATGCATCCCTCCTGTACTCAGCCAGAAGGTGCTGGTAGACAAGTGCTTGTCAGCCCACCGGGAGTCGGACCTTTCCCTGTCACTATCCCACTGTGTATCAGAAAAAAAGAATCATCCCCACTTCCTACTTGAAAGAAGCCTTTCAGACATTCTGACCCCGCTTTACCCCCAGCCTGCACATCTCCTGCACATGGCCTGAGCCACAGGACAGAGCAAGATTTAGGGATGCAGACTGTCCCCAGAACTCCCAATAGCCTATGCACAGTCTCAGCCCCCACACAGTCTGCTTTTGACCATCACTGGCAACACCTGAAGGTCTCTTTGCCCCAAAGGATGATGTGACATTCAAGACTGAAGTTTGGGCAGAGCTCTGCTCCTGAAACTGGATCACTGGGACACCACAGGGCTGTGCTGACTTCAGCTCAGGAAGGCAAGGACAGATGTTTATGCTGGGTTTTAAATCTTATTCTACCTTTACTCAACTCTTTTAGATATGGCTGCTAAGTCCAAGCTCTCTTATTGGATATTCCATACCCTTTTGAGCTTTGAGAGAAGTCGTACCTGGCAGGTTTCAGGGACTGTTAATACCAAGGAAGAAAACAATTCCCTTTTGCTTGCTGACCACCCGTGCAGTCTGTTAACCCCCATGGCAGCTCTTCTAGGTATAAGCTTGTGAGTGGTCACAAAGAACAAGCCTATTACAAAAGAAGATACAAGACAACATCAGTGCTGCATCCAACTTCAACTGTAGTTGAACTTTCCTCCATCTTAACCCGGCTCTATTTACACAAGAGATCTGATTTCCTTTGACAGACACATCAGCGCACTAGCACCCAGCTAATGGCTTCAGCAAGGAACAAAATCTGATTACCTACATTTGCTATCCCAATTCTAAGAAAGTAAAAGGGGTTCAAAGGAAAAAACATTATATTAATTTAATTATTTATTTCTGCTCACTCTAATCCAGGATGTATTTCACCAGTCTGAAAAGCTAGCAAGGGAAGAATCAATTTAGCTGTAACAGGACTCTCTTGAACTTCAGTAATATAATTAGCATATAATTAGGGTCCCTGATGTGTGGATCAACAAAAATAAGTATTTCCACAAAACTTTAGAGAATTTACCTGTTGAATATTGCAGATCTGTTGCATTGGTGTGGCACACCAGTATATAGCCACTGCAAATTCAGAAGCTTGTTGATTTTGAACAAGCAACAAGCTCTTCAGTCTCTTTAAAAAAGAACAAACTATTTCAGAAAATGAAGAAGAATCTTCTCCTGGCATAAGGGTCTAATGATCTATCATAAAGTTTGTCAAAGTTATGAGACAAATAAATCAACAGATTTTATAAAATACAATGTACAAGATAATCAGATTTGATAAGTACCAAACAAATTTTAGAACATAGGCATTATTTATTCCTTGGCTGAAGCTATCAGATTCTCTTAGCTATCAGATTATCTTATCTTTAGCTTATCTTCTCTTTAGCTATCAGAGTCACTAAAAAAATGTTTTTTTCTTTAAATTTATATGCATTAAGCTTTTTAAAAAAACAACCTAAACAAACAGAGCAGTAAAATCAAACAGTAAGGTCACTGTTTTTCCGTTTCTTCTAGAAGAATCTCTCAAGGAGCTGAACCTGCTCAGCTCAAGAGAAAAACCTCAAGTGTACCCTGCTTTTAGAGAACAACAACAAAAAAAAAGGAGGCAAGGACCATTTCTCCTTCAAATACTGAGATTTAACTCATGTCCTCACTTACTGACTTCTTTCATTGCTGTCCCCTTCTGCAAACAGGAGTACAGTACTTCTCATAATGCCGAACATGGATGTACACATAATTGTGTAGGTACACACACCTGCAGGTCTCTCTTTTTAACAGGTGCTCTTTTTTTAAATGTCACAATCCTTCCTGGAGGAGGATAAACAAAAATGCTACTTCAATAACTTCGTATTTTTCTGTCTGGTCCCCAAAACATGATCCAACACCATTGTATCCTACAGCCAAAGGAACTGAATTTATAATACTGTAGTCAAAGTGTGTTAAGCATAGCAGCTTCACTATGCAGTTGCCTCAGAGTAATGTGAAGTTGAGGAAGAAGCTTTTATAAATAGAGCTTGGGGATCCCCTGTCCTGTGGAGCTTGAGTTTTTATTTGCTTTTCTTTAAGCTGCTAAGACAGAAATAACATGGGCAGGGAAACATAGCTGCTTGGAGACAGCAGCAGAAACTTGTGTGCCAGCCAGATCGACTGTACTTGTGCTGTCAAGGTGGGCTGATGCCCTAGGTTTTAACTTCTATATTTTTCAAATCCTGTATTGCCTAGTGTATAACTCGGAAATTTCTTGTAGCTTGTTAGCTGCTCTCTTAGGCCGGAGAGACACAACAAAGTTTCTCTGAGCTTGCTATTCAAGGACACTCAGCCTGTCCTAGGCCTAAAGGTGTAAACTAAGGGCCACAAGAGAGGTGGGGAAATTGAAGAAAAGCTGAAGTTTTAATTGGGGAATTTATGCTGATATGCAAATGGACCAAACCTATAAAAGTGTAAAGAACTCGTGACTTGTCATCCATCTTGGGGTCCATTTTGGAAGTAGCCTCTGGCTCCCCAGGGTGTACCTTGAAGGCCTTTCAAATAAATACCTACCTTTATTCCCTCACTCCTGTCTAGTCTCTGTTTCTAGGTAACTGGAGAAGGCATCAGGGCCAAGAGGACACTTAGTAAGGTGGTGTAACACACTCTGCCTCTGGGTTACGGACTGGTCCAAAGAGGAGAAACTGGTAGCTCTGCCCACAGCAGGACACACACTACATGCCGCACACAAAAGCAACCTCCGACAGGTTGCCACTCTGGTCACAGAAATGTTTCATAGCTCCAGTCCAGCCCTTTAAAAAATCTTTACTCACCCCAGCCCCTGGAGGATGACTGCTCTTTCACAGAGTATTTTCCACAGAAATGCAGCCCATGGCAGAAGCAAGGAGCCAGTCTAAAGGGGGCTGCAGAACATGAGGATGGCAGAACAGCCATAACAAGTTGGCCTTAACAGTGAAAATCAAGCTTTGGAGGAGCAAATGGTCCTTGTAATGCCTGTAACCATCAGTTGACAATGCACTAGTTCACATTTCTCTCAACCTCTTATTTTAGACTTCCTCAGAAGCCACTTCTTTGAAAGGCTGTACAAGGCATTTCAATTGAAGTAGAATACATACGACTGTGTACATCTCCTGAAAAGGGGTAATAGCTGAAGAGATATGAGATACAATGATTCAGCGAGCTGCTAATACCTGAATACACAAAGTCATCATGTGACAAAAAAATTAAAGCAATATAACTAGATACAATTGAGATTGCAAAATCCTTAGCAGTATTATCCATTTACATTCAATTCTAGGATCCCATACACAATTTCACTCATTTTTATTTCAGGTAATAATAAAGCTTCTCACCTTCCAAATGTTGTAGCCATGACTAGAGAAACGCATGAAGAAACATGCAAATTATATTTTAAATACACTGTATCTCCACTCCTGGCTAATTTGTTATACAGGAGATAATATATTTATTTATTTATTTTAATTGAACTCTAGACTATTTTGACTGCCATTTTTTTGTGTGTGTGTGTATCAATACAAAGAAGAAACAGATTTCTGTACTCATTGAGATTGTGAATCTAACAGTGGGGAAGTGATGGGGAAGGGAGAAGGAAAAGAAAATAAACGAGGTTAACCTGAACTGAACCTCTGAGATAACACATAACCTATACAATGGCCACCTCGAACTGCAAATAGAACTATGAAGTCCACAATCCATGCTTGGTAACTGAGGTCCTTATGTTTTGATGTGGCACTTTTTCTGCAATAAACTGCCTGCTGGAGGTACTGGCAGTCACACATGGTTTATCTCCACAAGAAGTCCTTGGCAATAACCTCCTTTTGGAGAGATATTCAAACATTTGGATATGGTCTTCGAAGTCGACTCAGAAAAAACTCAAATGTGTATGCTCATGCTAAAGCTTTTCTTGCACAGTCTTTATATACAGTGGGATAATTTACAGCTTTTGGTAACTACTGTCCTAAAAATAAAGGAGAGGAGGGAAAGGGTTCAATGGTGCACTGTGCCAATCATCTTCTTTTCAGTTACAAAAATGTAAAAAAGTTAAAATTACATTTGTTTAATTGTTATTTTATGAGAATTTTCTTCCTAGCCCTACGTGTTGAAGGAAGAAGCAGCTGTTTTATCAGTCATCCTTAGCATCCTCTGAGCGACACCTCTGTCCCAGAACATCAGCAGTGGGTTAGCTACAAGTCAGGCTGGTTGCTTTGCCTCTTGTTAATGCCATCTAATGCTTGTTATTTTAAGACTCTACTCTTCACTGTTTATTTTTTTTAGCCAAACTTAAGCCATCTGGTCTGCTGTCTGTCCCCTCTTCTCTCCCTCCTGGGAAGCAAAGAGGCAGTCAGGGAAAGATAAGAAATGGAAAAAATGGTTCAATCATAAAGAAACTTCACTGTTTTCCTTTTTTCCTCTACCAGTAGCTAGAAAATCTAGCTACCAAAACAGAAAAACTTGTGGTTTCTCACACATATTCCCTCCAGCACCTGAAGTTAAATCTGAGTTTGGCAATGTCAACATACTTTTGATGCCTGCAAATAACCAAGAAAACCACTGGCAAAATATGAGTTCCCACAGCCAACCTCAACCTTCCCATGCCATCCATTAGGGCAGTCCCAGCTGTGCCAAGAAGTACACAACACAGATTCACCTAAGTCTCCCCAGAAACCCTGCAGTCAGCCCTGGATGCCACACTCCAGGATTTGACAAGAGCCTTTTTGCAAGCTGAACACAACTCTAAGATTTCTATGACATGCTTAATTACGAAACATACCACATCTGGGAACTGCACTGCCCACCATCACTTCTAGGCTGTGATTACATCTGTCAGTACTTCCTTCTGCCCTTTAATTGCCTGCAGGATGGTGAGAAGTGTGCCATGACCCATGGTATTTGCTGCATAGGTCCTTCTCACCCAGCATCCAGTGCACACAGACGTCTGAAGTAGCAGGAGCTAAACGCCATAAGCAATTATCCCCATTCAGCCTTTTCTTCTTCTGTGGTACTCATGGCCAAGAAAAGACACACAAATAAAAAGTTCTGAAATATACCATAATAAAAGCTTTGAAGTCTCTTGTAATTCCACTGCTCCTAACATTTGAAAGTTTAGCTCTTAACCTTAACTGTTTTAAATATTTTCTGGATGGGCAATTAGGCACTTAAACTACATATACCTTTCTACATTTATGTAATCAAAAAATTAATGCTTTGAGATTATTCTTTTCAAGTATTTGGAAAGTACCTTGTGTAAAGGCATATAAAAGAAATCATAATAGAAATAATGCTTTGTTTCCACTTTTATACTCCTTCCTTTTGGAGTTACAGCCAAAGACCTCCAGGAAGGTTGTTGTTGATTCTAGCCCTAGTCATGTACGCAGTGTCATGCCATGTGTTTGTCTCCTGCCCTAATTACCTTACTCTGTTTCAATCTTTTTCCCAAGCAGTTGTCTGTCTGCTGCAGCAGTATTTCACCTCTGCTCAACTGACCTGTCCTCTAGGAGTGAGCCTGTATTGAATTAACTCAGCTTCATTTCAACCCAGGTATCTGTTTACAGCAGCACTGAAACCTTCTCCAGGAACACCATCATTTTTTTCCTAAAGCAATGAGGAAATCCAAATGTTCCATTTGGATATGAAGGTGACCAAGACCACTGTAATGTATATATACAGCAGTTAGACATTCTTCATCCTCAGAGGCAGGCATTCCCTCAGGAAGGGAGGGAAGGGTTTGTTGGCTGGGTTTTTTCCCCTTGAGTTAGCTTAGTAGCCTCGACAGTATTTCTATATCCTCAGATTTCATTTCTGGTGCCAAATACCCTACTGTAATACCAGGGAAAGTCTTCAGTGAATTTAACTGCCTTCACAGCTGCTCCTTTGGAAATCTGCAGGGTATGCAACACAGCAGCATCCAGCACCAATCCGTGTCATAATTAGCTCAAGATAAATTGCTTGGATTCAGAAATCCAAGACTCATAGACAAACTCATAGTCTCTTCCTTCCCACCACTCTAGACATTTGTCCAGTGCTTCTAGGTTGTCAATATTCAATGAACACATGCCACATAGAACACTCTGTTGATTAGAATCAACGCAATGAAAATATATTCAGCGTAAAACTAATTCTGCAGAATCCCTAAAGGAGAACTGCTGCTGAACAGAAATACTCAATCTGAAGTTTGAGCACGAGACCTTAATTAATTTTTGACTGTTGATCTCTGCCCCAGCTGTGTTTACCTTAATTTTATTCCATTCTCAGATTCTACCTTGGAAGCTCCTTGCTGCTTTGAACTCAAAATCTACAGAGCAACAACAAAGGTATCATGTTGATAAGTATTTCACATCTATACATGATAGAAATGACACACAGGCTGTACCAGCTTCTCAGCTGACTTACAAAAGAAGTAGTTTGCACATACTGAAGATCTGATTCGGCACACTCAGCTGTTCCCAAACTTTGGATGCCAAGCCAGGTCAGCAGTAACTAAATCTTGGGCTGCAGGCCTAGCAGAAATTCAATTTCATCCAGGATCTACAGGGTAAACTTAGAAATTTGTACATGCAACTGAATGCAAAAGGAGTGGTTGTTGCCATGTTCATGTATATTAAGTAGGAATTTTATAGAGATTATGTAATACAGGATAGCAGAGGACTGCTCTCAGAGGATGCCCTTGCCAGTCTTAAATCCTTTCATAGAGACTAGCAGAAAATAAATACTTGTCTAAAGTGATTTTTACTAGATGTTATGTAGTAAACCAACTTTAATACAGAGCAGTGCAAAATAGCACTGATTTCCCAGAGCACACTCTTTATAGCACACGGTTTTGAAAGCATGCACAAATTTTCAGCTTACCATCCATAAACACCCTTGTGCATAAAAAATAAAGCTGCAGAGGATTCGTTTTTTTCCTTGTGGAAAGCAATGCTTACACCTCACGAGTCACTTTATACTTCTGATACACACAGCAGATTTGCAGAGACTTTTTGTGAGTTTCCATGGTAAACCAACTTCCTCTGTACATGGGGTGTCTCAGGCTGCCCTCCCTGCTCACCAGTAAATGCCCTCAGCACCCTCATACTTTTCCACTGTGGGACAGGTTTACACATGCAAACAGACTGTGCAGCTTTAGGATTTTCAACCCGTATCAAATGGGAATTCACAATCACTGAGCAACCAGGTGATAAAACTGAAGTCATCAGCACATTGCTTGCTGGTAAACAGGTACCAGTGACTGAAATGCATAGCTCTAAGACACTTCAAGCAGAAAGGGGGAAAAAAAGGCAAATCTTCAAAACATGAGTATTTGACAAATAAAGGGACTGATTTCAAGATAAGATAAACTCCCAGAGCTTCAGCAGAAATTAATGCGACTGTTTCTGGCTCAAAATGGGAAAAATCTGTTCAGAGAGGGAAATAAAAAGAGGACAAGGAGATCAGAAGATTTAAATCATGTTAGATATAAAGCAGGACAAAGAACATGTCTCCTCAACAGAACATTTTTACTGGTTTGGATGATACATTCCCAGTTTCCACAGGTGATGCAGATTTCTTTTTCTTAATCCTCTGAAATTTAGCACCTATCTGAAAAACATTCTTTTTTTTTTTTTTTTTTTTTTTTTTTTTTTTTTTTTTAACGAGTCACACATTTTTTTTTTTTTTTTTTAAACAGGATGCTCATCTTTTGTGGTTAAAATTGAGGAATGGATAAAACATCTTTCAGCACTCTGTGCTTGGAGTCCATCCCCCTCCTGTGCCAGGACACAGACTGTGAGTACTCCCAGTAATTCCACTAAATTCTGGTGATCCAGCACGGAGCGCAGTCTATCAGAGACATCCTTGTGACTGAGAGGATGGCAAAATGTGGTGGAGAGGCAGGAGGCAGCACTCAGCAAGTCCCCCTTGGAAACCACAACCTGAATTTAGCTAATCCTCAACACACACAGAGTCCTCCAGCTCCCCGAATCACCAAACTGACCAGGACGTAGAAAGCAATTACTGTATTTCATTTTGCTTCCCATGTGCACACGAGGCATGGTATTAGTGGCTGGGACACCACACTGACCCTTCTTAAACCCTAATTATTAAAAGTCATCAACAGGCTCAATGAATTGCTGGACCTTTCCAAACAGGAAAACCTCCTCAGCAAATGTCTGCAGAAAATTCTTATATTCAAGCCTTATCAAAGTACCATCACGAGGGAGAAGAGAAAAACACCCCTGTAAGGAAACAAGCACTGTATCTTGAGCAGTTCAACAAGTGGAGGGGAAACTGCTGTGACAGAAGAGTGGTGTTATTTCTGATAAGGTAATGAGCTCATAAAGCAAAGTCCTGTTTTCTGTCAAATTATAGTCATTATTCTTACTAAATAACATTAATTGAAATTTACTGGTAATATTCAAGTCAAATATTCATTACTCAAATGATCTCAAATTTCAGCCAAACATAGCAAATTCTTTTCTTGAGTCTGTTATGAATACATGAAAAATCAGTGATGAGCAAGCAAAAAGAGGTATTAGTTACATTTTGATTAGAATGAAAAACAGATGTGTGGTGATTAACCACATTCAATCACAAGCCCATCCTGGAACAATGAACACAAGGGTTGGTTATGGCTCCTTCAACACACCTGAACATGCATCAGGGTACATCTTCATTTTCACGTTAGAAGAGATGTATTAGGGCAAACTCAGACCTTCATTAACTCCTCAGAAAGTCCAGAGCTAAAATTATATCCAATTTATACTTAAAAAAATTTAATTCAGGTTCTAGCAAACCAATCTGATGAACAGGCCCAGTGCTGATCACCACAATCATAAAGAATGTAAACGAAAACATGACATGGAAAGGGAGAAATGTTTGAGTAGAATGAATAAAGGAGGCAAGAGTTTCAGCTGTGAAGAAATGGCAAAGGAACACCCAATACTTACTGCGTAATAGAAGAGACAGATGAAATTCAGTGCAGAGCAGTGTTATATATTTGGTGTGGTTTTTTTTGGTTTGGGGTTTTTTGGTTGGGGGTTTTGTGGGTATTTTGGTGGGATTTTAAAATTCTACAAACCCTCCATATAATGATGGCCTTGAACTGAATTTTTTGAGACGCTGCTCAGATGATACAGTTCTGTAGCAAAGCTGCTTTTTAGCTGCTCCAGAGTAAAATGACCCTTGGAATTATTTTAAAAGGAATACAACACAAAGAAGAAAGCATCATTAAAATACTGTTTAAACGAACTGTGTACCCACATTTTCAATACTAAGTACAAGTGAGACCCTGAGTCTCGAATACTGTAAATAATGCTCTAGTTCTTTGAGTTTTACCATTAATCAACCTTGTCACAGCAGGTAACTGTTGAAATATTTTAAGGAAGCATAACACAGCAGAGACAGTTCAGTTTGTACTGGAGGCCATTGCACTGGCCACCTAGGCCATTCCTAAATACTTTACAGGCATTTCGTATCCTTTATGGGGATTTCCACCCGTTAAAGAGATGACCTGGTGAGAATGTGGGAGGGTAACTAAGAGAGATGGCTACTGAGCTTTCAGCAGAAGGCTGAAGGTGAACAGGGAATTCCTTTTCCAATACAGCTACAGGGAATAGAATTAAAGTTTCAAGTCAAAACAACCAACCAACCAACCAACCAACCAACCAACCAACCAAACGAGCCTCTCCCTCACCCAGAGGCAGTTGAACTGTTTGAAGTCATGCTTGTGATATTTTCTATACACTGAATGTTTGAACGATATCTCAAACATAGCTGGTCAGGTTCCCAGAAGGCAAATCTACAGAGGATGACAAACTGTGAAGACACCACCTTTGAGTCTCTGAAGCACAAAACTGCCAGAGGATGGAGAACACTGGTGAAATACCATCACTCTTCTATATATTGTTCACTTCAGCAACTCAAAGTAGCTGTTGCAAAGAGAAGCAGAAGGTTTGGGCAACTAGCCTAGATGTACCTTTGATCTGATCCAGCAAAGGCCATTTTGTTCCACAGCCCACTTGTGAATCACTTTACACTTGCCCACTCTTTTTAAGAGGGAAGATGAAAATCAGTCAGAAGTTATCCACTGGGAATAACCTAACTAACTTCTGTGAAATAATCCTGTACAAAATAAAGCAATCACCTTTATAGTTTCTTTCGATCATCCAGCATAACGTAAGTCAGTTTTGCACTTACTTGCACTATACCTGTACACTGTATGTGCTTGCAAGTCTATTTTATCAAAGCACAACAGCAAGACCATGTATTCACAACTTTCCTACAAATAACTGTTTCCCGAGGATGCTGGAGTTATTTACCACTACATTATTACCTGCTTAGTTTTCCAAATATGTAAACCCATGCTGCAAGGAGTGGGTATAGTATTATTCTTTCTACTTGGTTCCTAGGGATTAGAAAGTGGTTTCCTTTTAGAAAACCTAAGTTTTTATGCTTCTACTCACTTGCTAGCAAGGAACACTCCCACAGATCCTTTCCACAGATTCTCTGTTTTCTACCTGCACAGTTGCCCCCAGGCAAGAGACACTATAATTTTTCCTACTGCACATGTGATTCAGCTGCAAAAGGGAACAGTATTCAGGTTTCAGGAGATGATTAGAGAGAAAGTACACTTTAAGAAAGGCAGCACCTAAAAAAAAAAAAAAANAAAAAAAAAAAATCCAGGCTGGAATTTTCCAGAGCTGAAAGCAGAGAACCAAATGTCTCTAACCAGCATTTGTTTTGCAGCTGTCCAGAGGTGTTCTTTCATTTTCTGTGAACATAAGCAGCACAATATGGCCTTCTACCCATGCAGTTCAGAGCAGCCAAAGTACCAGGCAGCTACAAAAATCAAGAGAACATGGAACAATAAACATAAGATTGAGAAAACTGGGCTATTCACTAACAGGTCTTTAATGAAAGTCTTACGAACCAAAATGGAAAAGAAATACCCATTCTCGGAAAAACCCATTTTTCCAAGAAATTTAATCTCCTTATATTTGACCAAGACTGTCAAAGAAGTGAGCCTGAGAAACATAATCCTAATTACCTCATAAGGGAAAAAACTAATCCAGTCACTTGGGGCACATGTGAGAAATCCACAGGACATGAACATCACTTTGTTCCCCAGCATGTGTTTTGGTCAGTCCGATTAAAACCCCTGAAAGCCACAAGCAAGCTTCCTGCTTTGTCAGGCATGAGGCAGTGCTTCAGGAGCCTCAGGTTCAGGGGAAGATGCCAAGCTCCCAGTTGAACACACACTTCCCACCGCCTCATGAGGACCATGGGATTACTGAAAAAGCACTAGACCAACAGAAAGAGATGGACATGGCTGCTCAGACCACTGCTTTGGACAAAGGCAGGGGTGAATGCTGAAGGCAGGGATCCACACCCATTTAAATCGGCCAAGGAACTTCCTTGTAACATTAAAACACTCAACTTCCAAATCAGATATGGTGCTCAAAATGACACATATCTGCAAGCAAATGTGCCATCTACAATAGATACTTTTATTCTGAAATGAGAGGTTGATGAAAGTAAATATATGAGCTTCCCTGCATAATTCTGATGTTACTTAACCTTAAAGTATTCATGAAAAGAAAGGGTGGGCAGATAGGAATTTGGGTTCTTCGTCCAAACTGTGCTACTGTTTTTCCTCCTGAAGAAAACAAGCTAACCCTGATAAGAAGTACTAAGATGGTAATACATTTCATGTACTATCAATGAGGTAAGAAAAAAAGAAAAATTAAAAGCAATGTTGTCATGCATATGCAAGCATGTAAAAAGCAGCAATACAGACAGATACGAAGAGGTCACTGAGACGTAGTTGGCTCGCTGTAATGCTGGCTGTCATACAGAGAAGGCAGAATTGACAGGTGTAAGTCACAATTTCACTATCAACCAACAGGACAAGGCAAAGGGAGTGAATGCTGACATGTGCCACAGCCACCTCTGATAAGGTATCTTATTTAGATGCCCAGGACATTCAGCTGCCCTGAAAACAGATCCCTTGTTCTCTCGGTGGGGAGAAGGCAGGTACTGCTACAGCTCACAAAGTTACTCTCTTCTCCTTTTCATTATTATTCTTAGGAAAAGCAGAAAAGCTCTTTCCAGCTGGGCGCTGAATGCCGAGGTACAGCTGACTCGACCCCCAAAGGCAGGGACAGGCAGCGGGCTGTGTGCGCGGCGCTGGGGCGGCCTGGCCGCCTGACACCGACCCGTCCGTCACCAGCCGCCTCCGGAACAGGACATCAGGCTCAGGAGAGGACCAGGCAATGCCAGGAAGTAACTCTTTGGCAGCAAAGGGAGAGACACACAATGAAAAGAAATCCTCCTCTTCAGTGTTCGCAGCTTGGCACATACCATGGCAGGCTCTGCACCACGGGAAGCTCCTTGCTTCCTCTGAGGGCGGTCATGCCAGAAAGGCCAGAGTAAAACTCTCTAACTTTCCTCTTCTCCTGGGAAGGCATGTACCTGCACTTCTTATGCCCAGGAAACTGGCTGGTACAAGTTATCAAAAAGCACCATCTCATTTGAGTGAAAGACTGGTGTTTCATAAGGGCAGAATGGACCAACTCTCACCCCAAACCACCTTTTGGGGCAAGGGTTTGCCCAGAAAGTCTTGTGCTCCAGTGTTGATAATTTCTGTCTTAGTCTTAGCAAAGCCTTCAGTACACGTGCAGAGCAGACTCCACCTCCCTTTGCTTCCATATGATGGGCCTTAGAGCCAATGGAGGTAACTTGCAGCCCGAATCCCTGAATCTTACTTACTCTTAACAAACTTGTTTCCAGCAAAACTTCAGGAGTTATTCCAGCAAGTAAATTTACATATACAAATTATGTACTAGATCCCGACAGGAACTAGGAAAAATAAATCAGTGTAACTATATTCAGAGCCTGGCAAGCAACCAAACGTCAATAACAAGCTGATGTCATTCAAGAATGACTATCAGGACTCTGAAGACAGAAACCAGAAACGTACAATGGACTGCATGAGTACCTCTCAACCAGGCAACTCCTCTCCCTAATCTGTTCCCTTTATGGTCAATGGAGCAAGAGCAATTCAGGGCTGGAACGTAACCGAGATGCTCCGAGGTGCCCTCAGGGCTGACTCTGCTCCCCAGGACAGAGGGGGCCCAGTGGCTGCTCCACTGGGAGGCTGACAACAAGAGCACCCCTGGCAGTGAACCTTCACCTAGAAACAGCTGTTTCCTACATAGTTAAAAGCAACTTAAGCAATATGAGAAAGACTAACTCTGCCTGATGACTTGAAGCAACCTGGCAGCTGAAAAAAGGCTTGAAAGTGCCTTACTGCTTTCCTGCCACGAAGAAACGAGGGAAGAACTAAATCCATGCTGTTTTCTTGTTACATTTAGAGGTTTTTTTGCATTGGAGGGCTCTCTTGAGGCCTAGGCGTTCATTTTTTTTTGTGTTTGTTTTTTTTTTTAAGAGTAAGACTAGGGCTTCTCAGTCTTCACAAACAGATGCAATTGCAAAAATACTTTTTCTGCATAGCACATGCTGCTGGTTTTCTGTTTAGCTTTTTGTTTCATCTTTTCCTACTGAGAAATTTAGAAACCGTTTGGGCATTTCTGTGTTTGAATTGCTCCCACTTACTGCTTTCCTGACAAGTATCCCCAGGGGCCAGCTGTAAACAATACCCAGCACCCCAAGGTAACAGGCAGATAGTCAAACAGGTACTGCCAACTCACAGATGGTCCTTTAGGTCCTGGTAGTTGGTACCAAATTATATGCATTTTAGTGGCTTTAAAGCAAAAACATTCAATCTCACAGCTGTTGGGTTAGAAAAACTCCACCCAAAGTCCTGGTAAAGATCTGCAAGTGACTGAATGCCAGCTTGAAACATGCACTGTGCAGAAGAGAAGACCACACACAACACCTGCTGTGCACAATATAAAACAGGAAGACCATGGTGACAGCAAAGTGCAGACCACTAACCTCAGGATGAAAATCCAGGAGATCCAGTCACTGCTGCCAGA
Source organism: Platysteira castanea (assembly GCA_013397175.1). Lineage (NCBI taxonomy): Eukaryota > Metazoa > Chordata > Aves > Passeriformes > Platysteira > Platysteira castanea. Next base: position 1,649,928 of record VYXC01000822.1, read on the forward strand.
GTGCCCCGGAGTGTGTTGTCTAGGGTAGGTATAGGTACTTGTCATTCATCACTTGTACCCACCTTGTGTCAAAAGCACAGCATGCGCTCACACCCAGGGCTTTAAGGAGCTGTTCAGAGTATCCTCGTAGCTCCCTTTTCCCAGGTTACACCACCCCTGAGAATAATGCAGTAGTACCTGGCTGTTCCAACAAATATATTGGATGGATTTCATTTGCTCACCCACTCTTTCTAGTTCTCAAGTATTTTTAATATACTGTGAATTTTAACATATTGGCGTTAATTAAAATTAATAACTTGTAACATTCTGTTGTTGAAGAGAATAACATGGCAGAACTCCCTTGTGAGGGTTTTGATAAAGGTTTTCTGGTTAGTAACTTACTGTGCTAGACCTTTCATCCAAACACACCCACGTTTTCTACAGCAAGCTTTTCCTAAGCACAACACCAAGCATTTCAGCGTAACAGCATGGGGGGGGAAAAAAGGTAAGGAAGCCTCCTGATGTATTTCTGATGCAGTTACAGAACCACTCATGCACGCTCTGGGCAGCAAGAAGCAGAAAGGCAGTCACAGCTGCCTGCCATCTTTCCGGCATCATCACCATCCTCCGTGCCCAGAACAGCTCATGCAGCCCCCACACATTGCAGAATAAGCTCTTCTGCTACACGGGCTGAGGAAAACCCCAGCCCCTGGGCACAGGTGAGGTCAGTACCAAACCTCCTCCCGTGCCCAACCTGATGAGAAGCTTTCCACACTCTCAGCTGTCCCTATTTCACACAAAGTCAAAAAGAAAGCAAATGTCTCCAGAGGCATTTGATTCTGAATAGGCTTTTAAGTGTCCATTGAACTTAAATTTAGGATTATGGGAAGAAGTAAGGAGAGACATTCAATGTTTATATTTCACTACCCAGCACAGAAACAAGTAAACTTGATATGCCAGTTTTAGACATTCTGAAGTTATAACTGGCCCTTAAAGCTGATGTGTAACCCTTGTGGCCAGCCATAGGGAGAAATAAACCTGCAGAAGCAGGGCCTTTTTTTTTTTAAGCAAAGAGTTTACCAACCTACTCCTCTTCATGTTTTAATAGTAAGACCAGATCTAAATATTTAATGTCTGAAAGGTTAAAAGAAACCTGATATATAACTTCATACATACCAGACTTATCTCAAACTGCTAAATATGAATTGACATAGCTTATGACATCCTACATCTTACAATAGCGTGCTGCTCAGCCACAGTAACTGCTGGGGTTCTAAATAAAGAGGTTGTAACTTTACCTCTTCGTAGCCTAAATTTTTACATGCCTTGTTGAGTCATAAGCAGGAAAAGAAAACCTTAAAGAAGCTGTTATCATTATTAAAATACAGATGCTGCACATAAAAAACACAAGAAAACCAACCAACCAGCCAAACAAAAAATAACACCAAAACCAAACAAACACTTCCACTCCCCTCCAAAGAAACCCCCACACCCAGAAAAGGACAGCTCATAATTAAAAACACTTGAAGACACAAAGAGTTGTAAAATAAAGCAACTTTTCCACATTACATAGTCTTTCCAATTAAATATTGCCATCTCTTCCCCTTTTCCAGACAGAGATACCATGATTTCCTCAATTTCATCGAGCTCATACAAGTACAAAACCATAATGAAAATGAGTGGTGGTTCTTCCACCACTCATGACCACATCATGAACACATGGCATGTTCTGAGCTCAAGATAAGAATTTCATCTAAATGCTTCCAGAGGTACTATCACAATATTTTGCATGATTGTAAACACTTTATTCTTGAAACTGGGTTGATTTGGTGTGTATTTCACTTGACAGTCTTAGAGAAAACAACATATATTACATCAGGGTGCTCTGCCACCTATTTAAATAAAGCTCCTCAGTCTTTGAAGTATTTCTTTCATGAAAGAATAAATTGAGAAGCACACAATTTACAAATTAAATCATCTTAATTTCTACAGAAATAAAAGCAGCTGCACATGAAAAAGATGAAAAGAATGTAAATGAAAGAGGAATAGAATAGCTGAAGGCAAGGAAAGAACAGTACATGCTATTTGAATGTCATAATGAAAATCAGCAACAGAGAGCAACTATTTCTTGACTGCTGAATGATGAGATTATATATCATTATATATCATTGTGGGGAAAAAAGTTATTAAATCATATGAAAAATCAGTTGAACAGCATTATGAAACCCCATGTATTTTGTATCATCTTTCACAGTGAAATCTTCCAGTGGTAACAAAACTTCACCTTCCTTTCAGGAAGTGTAAGGACTGACACAACATAGCCCTGGTCTGAAATATGATACCCATATACCTGGGCTAGCAGCAAGTTCACAAAAAGTTGGCAAGTGGCATTTGTTTGAAGCATCACTGACCACGAGTCTGCACGTTTTGCTTACACCATTTTTAAAGATAATCAGTCTGACAACGTTCAAACATGCATCTCCCAATCTTGCATTTCAATGACACACATATATTTCCTTTTTTAAGTTAGTATGAAATAAACCATCATAAGGCATCAAAGCTTACATGTAATGATTAATTTTGAAGAGAAGGGAAGCTTCCTTTCCATACTAGCATGATTCCCTGTTTCATGAACCCCTTCTTCCCTTTCATTACACTACATGTACAGGCCATGCATCTTTAGAACATCTCAGAGGGGATGGAACTATATTTAGCCTAATTCCACTTCATAGAAATTGGCAACCCTCTGCCTTCCTTACAAACAAAGATAAATCAGAGGTTGGGCTGAGAACAACATGACATAAAAATACCAACATTTCTTATTCCAAACCCACGGCTTTTAAGTAACAGATTCTAATTTCTCTACCATAGTTTAAGTCCTTAGTTTTGTTTTACTGTCATAAGTTCTGAAGGGTAAAGCTTAAAACGTGAGTGTTGGACTGTTTCAAGAGAACTAATCCAAATCCAATTCACTTGTTTGGTTTATATCTTCTGTATAGAGCAGGTTTACATAGAGGCAGGAAACAAATAATTCTGTTCTTTTCCAAGTGTAATGCTAATGTATTTGAAGATATTTAATATGAACTTTTTTCCCCCTAATTAAGGGCTTGAACATGCTGTACTTGAATCCAAATATCTATAAAGTATGTGGGAAGTGCAAATAGCTAAAAAGGGAAACTATATGAAAACTATCAACAACTACTGATGTGCTATCAACAGCACTGACCTCATTGACATAGATATAACTGTTGTTATCAATTATTTTCAGTGGAGTCCATTATAAGCTGCTATAAACAGCCTAATTTTTTATACAGGATTTTTTTTTAATCTTCAAAAATACATGTTTGGATTGCAGGGAAAAAAACCACTTAAAAAAATTCCACGTATCAATAATATGATACTTTATAATTACTTTAGGAAAAAAAATCTGAAACAAGTCTGGGTGGACTTCTGCTGGGGAGTGGGAAGCAAAGTAACATACTAATTTTCCTTCCTGGCTTCATGAGGAGATGTTTTCCTTTATGGTACCACTGAAGATGATTGAGGAATTTTTGTTGTTGTTTTTATTTTGTTTAGAAATAAGACTTGTTTTAGATCTTGCTATGTATTCAGAGTCAAAAGTAGATTCCATCTTCCTTGCATATTTCTACATATGACAAAAAAAAAAAAAAAAAGAAGAAAGTTGTCAGGAAAAAAAAATGGCAGAAAGGGGATATCCCAATTCAAATAAATAAATAAACTTAACTCGATTTCTGCAGCACTTCCCAGTGTGAGCTGAGTCAGCTAAGCTTTCATATTTTAAAACAATGCTTCCCAAGACAAGAAAAGCATCCCACTAGCATGCCCCACAGATGTCCTCTCAAATCTGGAACAAGCCCATCTAATGCAAGAATCTGCCACTTTAATGTGAAAATGCCACTGCTGATGGAGGCTTTACCTGCTCTACAGCCTCTTGGTTCTTCTTGCTACAAAGTCTATTTTAAGTGTCATAATTTAAATTAAACATGAAGGGACAAATCTTGGAAATCTACCTTTGTCTCAAACAACTTCTGAGATCCTACAGGATTGGCCATTTCTTTCTCAGGGAGGTAACAGAAGGTAAGTCACAGGTTATGGGAAAGTATCATGGTTCATGCCCACAAAGGAGGCTGACTAAACACGTGCACAAGGAGTACAACAGAAATCTAACATTTCAATTGAAAGAGGTGTACATTTTTAAAGCAAAACCACAAGTTATTTATATGGATAGATTTTTCGCAAAGTAATCTGATCTGGGAACCAGGGGATTTTACTTAGAGCATCTGTGTTCCACATTCTCAGGAAAGAAAATTTAAATAATCCTAAAAGCTGAGAAAGGTATTTTTATCACAGCCTTTGAATCTATTTCACATTTGACTCAAAGAGAGCTGAACCAGATATGTCCAATCACATCTGGATGCAGGCCCCAGTAAGTACTGTGCACTGTCTTAACTAGAACTCAAATTATTCTATTAAAAAAAGCCTAACCCTTCAAAAACTCCCCCTGAGTTCTGGCATTCCTTCTCAGGTTTTTTCAATTTGTGTGATGTCAGTTTACATCTAATAAGCATGTTGTTTATTATCTGCATTTAAGTCAGGACTTTTACCAAGTTACAGCAAGACTCACAGGAAGCATATCACGATTACAAATCCATAATGCATGCAAGATTCCTGTGTAGCACCGTTAAATCCATTAATCACAGTCTTTTTGGTCCCAATTATGCTAAGAAGATATTCGATAAAGCAATTTAAACTCACCTCTCTCTCTCTCGTGTTACCATCAGTGCAAAGAAGGCAAAACCACAGCGCTTCCGACAAATTCTCAAGGCACCTCTTTTGTTCCCTTTAAATTAAATCCGAATTGGTTGCACGTTTTACTGAACTGCTAATGCTCTCCACATGTTCCCTCTCTCAAACTGAAAATGTTTTCTATTAGGAATGCCTAGCACTGAACATAAAACTGTAAAATGTCCTTCAAACAACCCAAAGTTCCTCTCTTTCTTTGGAATGTATCACCACTTGCCCAAATGAAGAGCTCACAGTCCCACAGTTAAGCTTCCTTTAGGGAAGCTGTTTAGTAAGATTCCTTTTCTTAGTGTGTTCAGAAGCTCTCTTATCAAAAGAAAGCTGTTTATTTTTAAATCCATAAGTTATTTCCTTTAAAAAAACAAAACAAAGCAACAAGGTTTTAAAGCATGAACTAGAGGAACTTCACATTGACCATGGCCATGAAAAACCAACTCAAGCACTCAGCACGCAGCAAATGAACATATGCCAGAATGAAATGGGATAATGATATTTGCAGGGAGAAGCAACTCATGTGAGACAGTACCAAGAACACGGGCTGTAGGCACAAGCTTAACTTTGCCCTCAGAGAATGAAATGCAGCATGGTTTCACGTTTGTTTAACCATAATAGCACTGACTTTTCAACACCTCAATGCTATACTCCGAAGAGGAAAAATCACATTTTTCCCTGCCTTCAGTCCATGTATCTCAACTTCTCTGCAACAAAGGGCCAGGTACAGCCATAGAGTCAAGACAGGATTTTGTCTTTGTGAAAGCACTGTGATTCCACTCGGGAGGAACTCGTCCTTCCATGTGCTTGAGGTGCAAGTCCTACCAGAAGGTTCAATAGATGCAGAAATAGTTGCAGAATCTAATCATATCTGTTCTAACACATGCAACAAGTCCACATAATGGATACCAGAAGGGAAAACTGTACATGGAAAAAAAAGACTAGCTGCATAGTTCAGCTATTACAGGACAAATAAAAACAGCTGGCTTCTACTAGCCCCCTGGTTACAACCAGCTTACAGCTTCCCTCAGGTATCCCAGAACAATACAGGCTCAAGAAGATATTTATGGCTACATTTCGTAAATGATATCACGAGCAAGGGGTATCAAAAAGATAATCCCAAGGGCTCTGTGGAAAGGCTGGGTTATTGGTGCTAACGCTGCTGGTTAACACAGATGCCCTGATAATAGGGGCTAGGAAGAGCCGCTGTGCGGCACGGCAGCCCTTGTGTCCCAGAGCTGGGAATAATCTGCTGCACAGGTAACTTTGCATCTGCTCATGTGCAAGAGCCAACAGAACTGGATTATAAAATGGTTATAACAACTAATACTGAAGCTATATTATACATTTAGCAAGCCTCTTGCAATAATGTACTTGCACTCTGTCTAGGGCCCTCACTGGATCAAGCTATGAAATGTAATATACACAAATACCTATGCAAATTATTTTTAATCTATTGGCAGATAAAAGAAAGATTTTGCACAAATATAGGAGAGAGACATAACTATACAAAAAAAAGTAATTTTACAGTGCAAAAGCATTCTAAATAACCAACTGGTGGGTTCTGGGTGTGTGTTTTCATTAGTTTTGTTGGTTTATTTGGTTTGGGGTTTTTGGGGGTTTTTTAATAATAAACTGACACAAAAAGGTAGTAAAATTTTAAATACTCCTTGCAACATTTGCTGGCCTTCCAAGCCGCAGTACTCCAAGTAATCCCAGGTCAATACATGCACTCAGAATCACATCAACTTTTGTTATTTGCATTCTTCTTGTATTACATTGTATTAACAACTGAAGCTTATATCAAACTTCTTTTGGCAGAATCATTCTAAGTCATTGTCATGGATCCCTGTCCAAACATCATTCTCAGCACTGATTGCAACACTCCTGATTTAACATCACAGGCATAAGCATTTTAGAAGAGGACATGGGGCTCTCTTGGGCTAAGTACAGCATCCAGATATGTAAGAGCAAATGGTGCCTTTTCTCTCGGAGATCACATCAGATTTTGAGAAAAAAACTAAGAAGCAATGCACAAACAAATGAAGCAGGAGCCACAAACAGAGCTGGCCAACCAAGGACCTAATGGTTACACCAAGTCCTTCTGCAGGAAAACTGGAGCTGGTAAAGATCTTCAAAATTTCACTATCATGCTGTTGCTCTGACTAAAATCTTCTTTTTAGTTTCAGGGGCTAAAACTTTTGACACTGTTGGTGTTCACTCTCCATAGTTACATTCTCATTTACGTGAGACTTTATCACGGCTTCAGCTGAGCCCTGTAATTGTTAAATATACACAAACTAAAATAATGTTAAGACACAACTGAATACGAAGTCATATGGCTGCCAAAAATACTAAAAAGACTTTTCCCACAAGGGTAGCAACTCATAATAAATGTGATTTGAATAAAAGGTCAAATCAGAAAGCTTGTGGGAAAAAAACCCTACAATAGACACTTTCTGACTTAAGGAGCACTCAGAGCCTGGAAGGCCAACTATGTTCTGGGCTGCACCAAATGTGGGGCCAGCAGGGTGAGTGAGGGGATTCGGCCCCTCTGCTCCGCCCTTGTGAGACACACCCTGAAGTGCTGCATCCAGTGTTGGGGTCCGCTGCACAGGAAGGACGTGGATCTGGTAGAACAGGTCTAGAGGGCACAAAGATGCTCCAGCCCTCTGGCTACGTCTCCTGCAAAGACTGAGAGAGCTGGGGCTGTTCAGCCTGCAGAAGACAAGGCTTCAAGGAGACCTTACAGTAATCAAAGGGGGCTTTTAAAAAAGAAGAACAGCAACTTTTTATATGGGCGGCTAGTGATAGGACAAGTGGCAATGGTTTTAAACTGGGAGAGGGCAGATTTAAATAAAATATTAGGAAGAAATTCTTTACTCTGAGGGTGGTGAGGCACTGGAACAGGTTGCCCAGAGAAGCTATAGATGCCCCATCGCTGGAAGTGTTGAAGGCCAGCTTGGATGAGGCCCTGAGCAACCTCTTCTAGTGGGTGGCATCACTGCCCATGGCAAGGCGGTAGAACTAGATGATTTTTAAGGTTTCTTCCAACCCTAACTATTCTATGATTCTGTGATTCCTCTACTAAGGTCTTTGGACATCAACAAGTGCAAATATACATCTATAATTTTCAATGTTACGTTCTCTGAACAGAGCTGGTTTCAGCAATACTCTTTTGATATAAAGAAACATTCTAAATATTGAAGTTTGTATTAAAACAACTTAAATGTATTAGCTAATTATTAATCCTGATAATTTAATCAGGATGAAGCCAAAATGGGAAAGGAAATAAGAGCAATATTTAAAAGAAAAATTGTTCCTTCATGCTGAAAGTCCTTAGTATGAACATAAGAAAAGAACTCAAATTGAGAGTTTAAAAAAAAGAAATAATAATGCATTAAATTTAGGTACTTAAGAGGGACTCATATTTAACAGTGTAGAAAATACCAACACTACTGCACTCAAGTTATTAAGTATTATTCCTTCTCTGCTCTGCTTAAAACCAGAAAAAACCATACCCCACTAAACATGGGACTTGCTGAGTCTTCCCAAGTCTCAGAAAATACTGGCCTGTAGTCAATACATCCTCTGACACTGAAGCCCAGTGGATTCTCCAGAGATTTGAAGTCGCTAATGATGGAAAACTTTATCTGGATATCTGAACATAAACACTTTTGTTATTTCCCACAATTTAAAAGTACAGTGAGTTAGGAAGAAGGAAGAAAATATTGATCCAATTTCAAAATGGGAGATTTTATGGCAGGAAAGCTATTTCTTTACACCTACCAGCTCTTAAGAGCAAAGTAAAATGCTGAATACAAAGATGACAGGAGGCTCTGTAGAAAGGTCACTACATAACAAACCAGATCTTCTCTGAAAGCAGCCCTAGCTAACTCTTGGGGACTTTGCAGAGTCAGTAACATTGCTAACCACAATGCTTTCCATGGATACTGTGAAGACTGAAAGAAAACACCCAAAGCATGACAGTTTTACTCTACCTAACACCATCTCAGATTCCTCTAGCTCCTGACTTCAACTATGTAACACATCTTTTAACCTCTAAACTTAACACTTGCATTTCAAAAGAGACATTAACAGGCAGCTGATGTGTGCACACACACAAGATGAAGAGAAGCAGTACCCACTGTGCCAGTGAAATAACCCTCTTATTCTGTGACAAGTTTAACTGCCAGGCACAGCTCTACAAACAGTGCCAGTGTAAGAAACACAGACTGTTCCCTGACTCTTTCAAACTATCCCATACCAAAAAATAAGACAAGCTTGATACACAAAAACAAAAAAGAAAATAAGAGAAGAGAAACTACATTACATCAAGCTATGGGCTGAAACAAAAACTTACCCCAAAAACCTAAACTTCAGCAGGGGGGATGCAAATTAGAACCAGAACTCGCATTTGGCTTTTCTGCCTATAATGAACCAAGCCAAAAGCCCATATCCAAACACACCTCTTCTCTAGGAGTTTGAAATCTGGACCCAAGTTTTGCAGCCTGGCTTCCTCTGTACTCACTGCTGAATGCATCACTGCTGCCAGAGAGCAACAGCACCTGACAAGGGAATACCCTTTCATACAGGAACAATTAAGATACATGCACAGTAAGGCCTAATTGCCCACAGTAAGCTTGAATGAAAACAGATAACAACAATGCAACCACACGTTGAAGCTCAGAACCTTATGTGCTCCAATTCCTCGATGGCTGCACTCTGGAGAAAAAAAATACATGAAAATTCTTTTTATAAAACCTCAATCCAGGAAACTTATCAAATCTTCTCTTGCTGCACTGGTCTGTTTTGCCAAATATACTTCCAGACCTAACAAGAACAATCTTCTCCAAGCTGTTCTTAATTTCACTCACATTTATAAAATCAGTTTAGACTCTACATCATCTCTGTTCCCTCTCTAACGCTTAACACGTAGGCTTGCTCTACTGCTCTTCCTCAAGTCAATGGTAGTAGAGCAGAAACTGTTCCTGCACAGGGCAGCCTAGGGATCGTTCTCAATGAGAGGTATTTGAGGAATTCTGTAGGTTGCTTATACTCAGTTCAAATTCTCAGAAATGCCATTTCATAACATATCCTGGGGGCAGGGGAAAACGTTTAGCTGTATTTAAAGCCTGAAACCTCCAAAAGGCAAAGTCACTTTCTAAAGTACACATAACTTTGACTTTCTCCTCCTCCTTTTAAGGAAGATCCCTATATTTTAAGCTATGATTTCCTGAAGCAAGACCAATAACAAGTTAAACATATTAGAGTGCTGAATCTACTATGAAGAAGCCGAAAACAACTGTGGCACAGACAAACATAATTTTTAAATTCTTTTTTTTAAACCACCCTCCCATAAAATCTATCATAGTATCACCAGGACACGAGCATTAGCTTTGCCACTGACACAACATTCTGCTCTGTTGAATGCTGGAGAACATATTAACACCATCCCAGAGCATCAGCCTCGTTCATGCAACCTTAAAGCTCTTTTGACACGCACTTTAAGACTTTCATTAGATTTTCCTTGTGACAGCATTGTTTTAATCAAGGTTTTTAAGACAGTGACACTGTGATAATGACAAATATGTGGCCAAGATCTGCAAGATGTGAAGTAATAAACCTTATATGCTATTAAAATATAGTAGTTAGCTGTCAGCCAACAATTCTTCAGATCCCATTCCCAATCCAGAACAGTCTTTTTCAAGTGCACACAAAGGCTGTGATAAGACAGATAATTGAAGATTCTTCAAAGCACCACCCAACCATCTGACTTCACTGTCAAATGCTGTACTTCCGTGGGATGTTTAACATGCTCTAAGGGTAGTGTAGCTAATACAACCTAATTTCGGCATGCAACAAACAAAATAATAAAATCAATTTATTGGCCATTATCATCAATTTGGAACACAGTCAAGTCTGAGTCACACTTTCCAGATTTGCTTCTTGGAATTCTCTTTATTTGTTCTCTTTCAGAAATGTGGAACTTAACTTACCAATACAGGCATGGACTCTCACTGACAGCTGGGTCCTCAGAATTATGCTGTGCTTCTTGCCCCTCCTAAAAAGAGAAGAAAAGTATGTGAAGGTGTAGTGAGGAAGAAGAGGAGCTGGAAATAAATAAGTCAAGTTGAGCCTAAGAAAAAAAGGGTGGGAGGGAAGGGAAGATAGTAGAAATTTTGTCTTTGTTTCTCATAATCCACTTCCATTTTACTTTGCAATAAACTAATTTTCCTCATCAAGACTGTTTTGTCCCTGATAGTAATGGTTAAGTGATGTCTCCATCTTTATCTCCGTCAACAAGTTTTTTTTACCTTATTTCCCCTCCCTTCTGCTGGGGAGAGGAGTGAGAGGGCAGCTGGGTGGGCATCTGGACACTTGCCAAGGACAGCCCACCACAATGAAAATTGTATTAGAGAAGTACCAAGCGATGACTGCATATTTTAGTTTTCACAGAAATACTTTAATGCTATGTATAATTAAGCATTAGAAGAAAATCCAAGGTTAAACAAGAGGTGGTTGACACTTTCACAGATCCACTCATGTAGCCTAATGGGTTTTTAAAGCACAAAGGTAGCTGTGTTTTTCATGCAAAAAGGCAAAACTGAGTCCTTCTTCACTCTGGCTCTCAGTGCCATATTGGTCTTAAATGGAGTGACTGTTTTAATTAGCTGCTGTATATCTCATTTGTTTCTCAGTCAAATTATTATTAGTTGCATTTTTTCAACCTGGACAAGAGCACTGTTCTTGATTTCTAGGTGCTACACCTGCAAACTGGCATCAGGGCACAGACAACACCTTTCCTCTGCACCCAAACGTGCTCACCCGATGGAAGGTGGGAGCGTAAGGAAAGCCAAATGTTTTTTCTGCTTGTACAGCAGCGTATCCTCCCTCTTTTCTCTGAAACTAAAAATGCAGTTCCTGGACAAGTGGCTCTAGGCCCAGATGACCTCCAGAGGTCCCTTCCAACCTCAGCCATTCTGTGATGCAGTGAATTTATTGTGGGAAAACTCATGAAAGCAAACTGTTTTTAGAACACAATCAGATGCAGCTTAGTTTGTGTCACGTGAACCCAAGACCCACTTCTACATGCAAACTAGAGCACAAACCAGCACAACCTTTCTCAGTTATATACTTTATATACTCTCAACTCTGCTGAGAAGCTTCAGAGCCAAACCCTTCACACATGCACCCAGCAGAGTCTTCTACTGGCTGTAACTTAAAACAGTTTTCTGGTAACAACAAAAGTTCTTCCCTACCTTACTGTTTTCTTTCTCACAGCTATTTTGCAGAACAAAAATATTTTTAATTATTTTCATGGAAAAAAAAAAAAAAAAAAGCCAGAAGTTTTATAATATTTTTCTGAAAGACCTGCAGGGGAAGGAAGGTAACAGAAGAAGTGACAGGTATTTTCAGAAAAATATTGCCCCTAGGAAAACATATGGGAAAACAAAGAAAAGGACCTGAAAAAAAGGGGTTAATGTGCACTTGTGTACCTGCTAATAGAGGACTTAGTTCCAGTTTCAGAATGGCAACATTTCTCTATAGATTAAAAAAAAAAAATTAAACAATTTTTTTTTTTTTAAAAAAAAGCAAAACCATAAACCTTTAATGGAAATTAGTCTTTAATAGGTCTGCTTGGACATCATTAGGACAGAGCGGGCAAAGTGTCACCTTTCTCTTAAAAACTTGAAGCGCCAAGCAGCAAATGCTATTGCCCCCACAAAAGCAGGCTGTAGTTTGGACTGTGAAATTTCCTGGAGCGGTTCCAGGGTTATGACTGACTCTCTGCCCACCTAAACTCCTACTGTTGTTCAGGCTGGACATAGTCTTGGCCTGCACTCATATTCTGAAGATTTTTAACAGCTGTCCCTCCCCACCGGAGCACCAGGACTCCTCTGGAATATTTAATTTGCCAAGTCAGTGAAGATTTTTTGACCAAACCTCTCGCCCTTCCCAATATCTGATTCTGTACAGAAACTGCTTCTCTTGATCTCCCTTCCTTGATGGACTTATTAATACAGCTGACATACACAAATACTCCAAGATAACAAAATCAGAAAATGGAAGAATTGATATTTCAGAACTGTAAAAGAATAACCCAGAGTTAGCAAAGTAAAAGGAAGTCTACGTAATCAGACATATTATTTTTCCCATCCTGAAAAACTAATCAATAAAAGAAACTGCTAATGTAACAATGGACATTATTATCACAGCAGTCTCTAGTGTTTCAGCAGTTTGTAGGGTACAATGGCTTCACCACCTCTCTGCTGAAATCTACAGGTCTGTGGTGATTTGCTGGAAGAACAGACAGCAGGTAGTGCTCAGCCATCAGAGAGTCAATGAACACACCAGCATGATTTTAAGGCCTGTAGAGATTCAGGCCTATTAGAATTTAATACAGTTTTCCCCTCTGTTCTAAAAATCTAACGCACGATGTTTCTCAATATAAACAAGGCCTTTTTTTTCAGTAGCTCTCCAAGCTTCAACAGTGGCACCACTTCCTTCTCCACCTCACCTTCTAACAAAGATCCCAAAAACTTAAAGCAAAATTAGAGCAAGCTGTCTTCTACAGGTTCTGTTCTTCACCATCGCTGCAACTGTATACTACAGAAAATTCTCACAAACACAAACATTAATTTTTATTTTTATCTCCCACTGGTCGCATTGGCAACTTTTCCAGTCTACCAAAATCAAGACGATTCACGCCCCAGAAATTACAAAGATGAAGACTCACTTATGATGGTGCATTCCCCCCATTCTCCCCAGGCCACACCATGATCATCACTACAGAGGCATTTTGTGGGGTTAAGGCATACTAACTAGATTTACCACACAGCAGCTAATTATAATAAGACCAGTCACATGTAAAATACTAGAAATTACACAGTTTCCTGCTGAATATTCCTGACTATCATGCAATATGAATAACACTTTTGCAAAATTAAGATCACCTCTGAAAATAACTACATCCATGATTCTACACATACCAATTTCCTGGAAAGTATGTTACAATAATAAATGCCCAAAAAAAGAGGGCAACTTGAAATCCGTCCATGATTTCACAGACTTATGAACTACTAGCCAAATAGTATTAAAAACCATGCCTGTAGGCAAGCTTGTCCTCATACCAGGGCAAGGAAGGGGGGGTGCCCTGGGACAGACAGGCCATTTGCATTAAAAACAAAGTAGGCTCAAAAATACACTCCAGAAAAGAATATTTCCAACAAACAACATTCATTTATTAAGAATAAAACCTAGACATGTAATGAAGTTTGTAATCTACTCTTAACTAAGGCTTGGATTTTTATTAATATTACTTAAAAAAAAAATCAGTGAGTGCAACTGGCTAGTATTTATTAAAAAAAAAATCCAAGGAGTAGAGTTAATTTAATAGCTGCAACTTAGCAGTAATAGAGTAGGTAAATTTCACATATTGTGTTGACATAGCACTCTGTTGATCAATGTTGAGATCAGAATCATTACTGCTGTAAGATTAACTTCTAGTCTTTGCAGTTACCAAGACACAAAACTTTTTCTATATTCAACTTCTCTAATAAAAGAAAGCAAATAAACACATGCCAACAGCTCACTGAGCGCCTGTCTTATGGAATATAAATGCATTATTTTGTCATTGTTTATGTACCACATTACAAATCGTTTCACTCAATTATACATTTCCAAGTCTTGATTTAAATGACATTTTGAAAATAGTACCTCAATTGGCTGTCTTAAAGAGTTACTTGTTTTGAAGTTAAGCCTTTGTCTGAGCCAAGCAATCCCTTGACCAGAAGGAAAATACCAAGAATGTTGTTAGGGGTACGGAGGAGCAAAAGTATTAATAAATCAAATAATTTAACCCCCAAACAAACAAACAAACCATACATTAAAAGAAACCAACAGACTGTTTTCCTCTTCATGTTTCAAGGAAACTTCAAAAGGAAATTTTAAGAGAGTCTGTTTTATTAAGACATGACATCCTTCTTCCTCAGATCTATACTAAAGACCTGCTGGTATCAAAAATGGGTTTTTTATGTACATATCCAATTAAAATTCATTGGTGTTATTAGCAAGACAGACCACAGTCACTTCCTTGACAAAGCTCATCTTTGTAAAATAAGAGAATGCACCAATTAACATACATTTTCTATTTCAATATTTTCTTTCTTTCAGGACAGCAACTATTCATACTTCCTAATATTCTTCCAAAGGCCTAGATATTTAAATTCAATAAATTTAGCCTCTTTTAAAACAATCTCCTGCTTCTGAAAACACATTATTTTATCATTTAAAACCAAAGTAGAAAATAACTTTTCGAACTTTCTTAGTGATTGCTTAATAACCCAATAAAGAAACGTCATTAGTTAAAAGGTGTTAATTCTACAAAAGACCATGCTACATCCTTCTGGGCTCCTCCTGTTCTGCTTTCTACACAATACTTGAGAACCATGGAAAAAGTTACAGTTTTATAGCACAGCAGCAGATAAATTGCAATGGCTTTAATAACACTCTACAGGAGCACAGACAAGCAAACTTACTATTCTTCATTGTATTTGCTCAAAAAATAAAATCTGTATCAGACATTTGAATCATCAAAAGGCCATCATAAGCACAAGCTGAGTCCAGTGCTGCTAGAAGCCATGATTTTAGCTCACAAACAATTTGGATCCTTTCAGTTAATGTAGATAAGAGACTGTCTAAGCTCTGCTCTTAGCTAGGGTCTGTATACTCTTCTATTTCTGAAATATTTAAAATACATAAAAAACCACAACCCCATAAAGGCAAACCTGGGTCTGAATCTTTCATGAAGTGCTACACACATTCATATGGCAACACAGCAAATAAGAGTGATGCATCTTCTTGGGGTGACTCTGGTTTGGGTTTTTTTTTTTAATAAATAAATAGATTATAATAGGCAATCATATCCTCAGAGCAGTTTTCAAGTAGCATATTGCCATGACTCTCATTTTACTCTGTTCCAAGCAGGGACTTCATCCATTAAGATTAGTGTTATCAGTCAGTTGTAGACATGGATAATTCTTGAGGATTCTTTTCAGAGAGAAAAATCATTTGCTGTGCTAGAAAGGACAACTATGCAAAACCTTTGAAAACTACGAAGTAGTTTGTTTGTGCACATGTAAGTTTGGATATTTAAGCTAATGAGTATCCTTTCCCTTACATTCCAGCCAAGATTCTGGAAAGATAGGCTAGATGTGGTGGAAAATGAATACTAGAAGTTTCAATTCAAACTGGCAACAGCAGCAAAGGGATTGTAAGAATGGGGGTCCAGAGGATGGACCTCACCTTTCTGACTGTACTGGGCTAACAGCTGATGTCTTTCCTCAATCCTACTTTAGAGGAGTGCTCTAAAGAGAAAGCAGTTCACAGCTGCAGCCTGCATGTAACTTGTGAAACTACATAAAAACCTACAGGTTACATAAGCTTTACCCCTCCTAAGTTTCACCAAATCAAGGAAAAGAAAGGAAAATAAAATCATATGCTGGCAAACAGTATAGGCACCTTGTATTTTTATTATTCAATTGTTATTAGACAGGAAGGTTTGCTGCTCCCCCAGCTTCCAGCTTCCCCCATATTCAGTTTTCACACTGTTATGAGGTGCAATATCAGTCAATCACTCACAGCAAGGCCAGCTCTGAACCAGTTGGTATCAGATGAGCCAGGCATATATTTACCTGACCCCAAGTCTCTCTTGAAATAACCAGATGATTTTTTCATAATTCTTCAGAACCTCTACCAAAGCAAACACAATGGGTTACTGAACCAAGCTAAACGAACACCATGGGTTGTTGTCCATTTATCCCAGAGACGGCAGAGGTTGGATGAAAAGTAACCTCAACCTGGTAACATTGAAAATATTTCCATACTTGGACAGCATTTAACATCAGCCTAACCTGACAACTTACCCTATAACAATTCTGCACCTAATTCTGCCTGATGTAACAATCTAACCATTATGAAAACCTAACACAGACGCTGCTTTCAAAGTACACATGCACAACACATGCTTCACATTTTGTTACAGCCTCTCATAGCACTCAGGTTTCTTCGTGGACCATTAACCATCTCCAATAATCACATCCACGTTTTCCAACAAAAGTAGCTTAATGAGAACAGCGTCCAGTAACTCCTGAGCTCAAGAAAGAATCACTGACTCCCACAAAAAAAAACCCTAGACTACAGTATGCCACCAGAAGCAAACATGGCAACAGACCTACTCTAGAGTGCATTACTTTTGCAAATGGCTTTTGCTTTTTCATTTCAGAACCCGTGCATTTCCATCTTCACTTGCACACACCTTTCAGGGAGTGGAAAACGCTTCTGCAATGGGGCATTGCCTCACAGTCAGTTGCTTCATAGTTTAAGGCACTCCACAGCAGCAGTGGAAAACAAACTGTTCCTTGTTGAATGCATAAAGGATGAAATTTTTGCCAGAGTTCAAGCACTTGAGTCTATCAGGTTTTCCCTGAAAAAGATCTGCAAGCCAGCATACACACAATAAGGAAAGTGTTTTTTAACCTGCTGTTAATCAGACAGCATAAATCCTAGGCTTTGATTTCAAAGCTGTTAAGATATGGTTTGACTGCTGTTTCACTATGATACGCTTCTCCATTCAACTGCAGATCCAAGAGATTGTAAAAAAAATTCTGACACTTTAAAAAAAATGTTGTATAAAATCCAAGTCTTTTGAAAGTGAAAGGGTACACATGTGCATGGAGAGAGAATTAGAATCTCTCTGAATCTCATCTGAAAATCTTATCCAAACAAATAACCTTTTGAAGTTCTTCGGTGATTATTATCCAAAGATCCAACTGTCATGTTCAAACTTTTATTGCCATTGAATAATGGAAGGAGAGGAGCTCAGAAAATACATCAATAATTAAAAAGAAGTCTTTTATATGCTAATACTCTTCAAATGGACGACAGCACTAGCAACCTATTCTGGTACATGACAGGCTGTTGGAGGCAAACACACACGCATCCTCATAGGAAGTCAGTGGGCTTTTCTTTCTTACCTCATTCTTTCCATCTAAAAAATTAGCATGAAGTCAGAACGTGCCTGCACCCTGTTCTTGCAATACACTTGTAAATCATCTAATTACTTAGCAGAGGGGTTTTATTCAGAGCATTCCTGGATCATGACACATTTACTAAAGTAACAATCATTTGACAAAAGTGGACAAAAATAAGTAAACAGATAGTAACTATTCATGTCTGTATTAAAAAAAAAAAACACATAAATATGATTAAGACTTTACTAATCCAAGTAAAAATAAACCCTGCATATTCCCTAAGCAAAAGCTGGTTAGTGCAAGCAAGAGTATATAAAAGAATAAAGTTGCTGAGATTTGTACATTTTTTTTTCTCTGCAGATTATTCCAATATTACATTCTGTGTTTGTCAACATGATTTTAATAAATAACTGCCTTATTCCCTACTAAAAACCTATAAACCACACAAAAAAAGTTACATCTGAATGCCAGTGAGTGGAAGAGCATCTTGGCTGACATGCCACTGTCTGTACAACTGTGCAAATAAGTACCTACAGACTGTCACTACGAGGTACTGGGTTTTTACGCCCCCCCAAACTCTTCCCAAGTACATTTACTAGGCAGGGTTGTCATTTTTCTTTTTTTCCCCCCCTCTTTTAAAATGGAAACAAAATGGAATAGAAGGAGAAGGGGGAAGAAGATGAGAAACTCAAAAGTGTTGAGTGAAACAATCAAGGGATTCACCAAGTATGCATTATAAGCCACACGAATAGCACTAAATTATTTATTACTAATGTATTCTGAGTATACGTCAGTAAAAGGTGGAGTGTTCTACGTACCTCGCCACAAGGCAATGATTTTTGCCAAAAGATAATGAATCACTTTTACACTCTCTAAAATGCAGTGAGTTCAAAATGGGGAAAACATTGGTTCCATCCGTCCTTTTTAGTAGTTTATGTGCAAGCAAACTTCAGACGCCTGAAAGTGAGAATCCCTTCCCACTTCCTCCCCCTACTTTCTGAATCATCATGTTGGCTCTTTCTCAGTTAATGGCTCCATTTCCACACATTAAAACAAAAACCTCCCAACAGCCCCTCAAATACTTGAGAGTTGAGTGCTGCCTTCACAGTCAGAAAACAATCATTTTTCAAGAGCTGTCATTCATGAACAAAACTATGTCCCTTCCCAACCCAGAAGCTCAACCCATATATAATTGTTTTCAGCGGGATGTTTATCCTGTCATTTTATGAAACACTGATAGCATGATCAGTTAAATCTTCATCTTATATTTTTGTATTAAGAAAACACAAACTTTATGAGTTGGAAAATGGTGAAGAGAATTGCATTAGAAGAGCTATTTTAACAATAATATTGTTTCTGGGTAAAACACAAAACCAAAAGCATTGTTTCCACACTTCTTGTCAACCTCGCATCCTGTTCTTCCTCAGAGATGATACATCACTTGACCAATGCTTTCCAATTCTTAGGTTATGTACTTCCCACTGCTGTCAGTGACTCTCAAGCTCTGGCTGCACATTCCTTCAGGGAATCTTTACACTGGGTAATTTCTGCTCATGTGGTTTTGCTATCACCTGTACTTTGAAGTTCACGTTACCTGAGCATTTTCATTTAAAACCTCTTCACACTTGGAGAAACAGATGCCTTGAAATATCTGGATTTTTGGGGAACAATTTTAGAAGAACTGGAAACTACAGGACAAGGGCAAGGAGGAAAGTAAAATACATTAATCTCCAACAGCTGAGTCACTTGATGTTTCCACATCTTCAGGCAAAGGGTCCCTCCAGTGTTCCCAGACACACTGTGGGACCCACAGTTTCGGTTCCAGACCACTTCGGGTGGTCTGGGTGCATTAGGAAGACCATTGCCAGCATGACGAGGGAGGTGATCCTGCCCCTCTACTCGGTCCTGGTGAGGCCACATCTGTAGCGCTGTGTCCAGTTCTGGGCTTCTCAGGACAAGAGAGACACAGAGCTCCTGGAGCATGTAGAACAGAGGACTACAAAGATGATTAAGGGCCTGGAGCATCTCCCATGGGGAAAAGCTGAGCGTGCTGGGCCTGTTCAGCCTCAAGAGGAGACAACCGAGAGGGGATCTCATCAATGTCTGTAAGTATCTGAAGGAAGGGTGCCAAGAGGATGGATCCAGGCTTTTCTCAGTGGTGCTGAGCAATAGGACAAGAGGCAATGGGCAGAAATTGATGCACGGGAAGCTTCATCTGGACATAATGAATTTCTTTACTGTGCGGGTGACTAAGCACTGGAACAGGTTGCCCAGACAAGTTGTGGAGTCTCCTTCCTTCAAGATATTCAAGAATCATTGGGACACAATCCTGTGCCACGTGCACAATCCTGTGCACAATCCTGCTCTGGGATTCAGCAGGGAGGTTGGACCAGAAGTCCCACTGTGGTCCCTTCCAACCTGACTCATTCGCTGATTTTGTGGCCAACTTCATTAGAAGTTCTGTAGTTGCAGAGCAGAAAGAAACAGCACCTGGATAATAATTTTCTTTCTCACAAAGGCCCCTTCTATCTGACCTTACTCTGGACTTACAGTTCCAAGAGGGGCATCTAATTTTTTTTATAATTAAAAAAAGCAAAAAACTGACTTAGCTTGTAAAAAATAGTTTTAAGAAATTTTCATAAACTTCTCCCTTTTACTGGAAATCATTCCCTACTACCTTGAGGGAAAAACCCCTATCTTTTATGGTTTTCCAATTTAATTGATGATACTAAAAAGATAACAAAGTGAAGATGAGATTATTCAAAATGGCACAACACATTTCAAAGCAATGTCCTACTCACCTAATTGGTCATTTATGCTTTCTCAGAATTTGACCATTTTAACCTGACTCAGCAAGAACTATTTTAAAGCTGTCCTACCTTGCAGTAGAACACGCATATAAAATAAAGTCTGCTTTGCACTGATCAACATACTGCTTTATGTCTCTTTCTGCTTTTGGAAGTTTTCCATTAGCATCGCATTTGGCAAGGGCTTCTTCCCAACTTGACATACAAATTCTTAAATATAAAACACTGCTCTCAGGCCACATATTTCTCCATATTAATTCCACTTCGGAAATGGGCTTTATATTTATTTCTGGGTCATCAATGCTTTTGCTAGCAAGCACAATTACTGAGCAGTAAATGTGAAATAAACTACTGTTTTGCTGTACTGCTGTGGTCGTAGCCCTGGCAGTATTCACTAATTTTCATGGCTTCATTATCGGAGATCCTGGGCTAGTCACAGATTTGCAGCGGTTTAAGCTGTTAGCTCGCAACTGGAGGTTAAATTGGAGACATTTATTTTTATCAGAAGCAGATTACCACCTTAGTTCAGTCAGGGGTAAACCAAACAAACACACACCACACACCATGCACATAGACAAATGGATTCCCACGGGATAAAACAGGGTGAGCTTGCTCACACAAACCTCTGCGTTTACCACTGGGTAGGAGCACACACAGGAACAGCTGCCATGGGATAGGAAGTGTAGCTAATTCACAGCTTTTATTAATTACCCAGCACAAACTCCCTCGGCTGCCCACACGCTCTGGGCAATACTACACTGGTTTGCCCCGGCAGAGGGTGAGTGCCCATGGTGCTGGTGTTGTTCCAGGTTTGGATTCTCAAATCAGTGGTTCTGCTCACAGCAGGAGTTGAGTTCAGAGTAGCCCTGCAGCGCTTTCTGGCAGCCCTACCTGAAGCCCTGCAGATGATCTGTTTATGGAGAGAGGAAGGGATTTCCTCCTCGCAAATTGAAGGGAAACACATTTCCAAGCCTCGAGAGCCGCTCACTTAACTTACAGCCTCGTCATCGAGGAGGAGGGCAGAGTGCAAACACAGCTATTAAGCAGCTTCAATGTTAATAAAATTAAATGGTTTTAAATAGAACATCTGGCATCAGCTGTTTCCATAAGCTGTTTTTATTTAAGTTTCCACCATAAAATACTGGACTTCTCAGCTATTTTCACATGTAAACCCGAATGCTAAATTAGGCTATCTTTAAAAAAAAAGTTGTCCTAGGAAAAACTGTAAGAATTATTCACACGCTTTTTGGTTTGGCACTTTATTTGGTATGTAACGGACTGGGAGAGAGCTAAGCACAACAGTATTTTTGCAATACATTTTACAATGGAAATTATTTTTGAATAAAAACACTCTTACTGCATTCATTTGCCAGCAGTAATCACTAAATTCAAAAATAGCAGATCTTCAAATTTTTCCACAGGTACCTTGGTAGAGACGTAGATTTTTCCCTTTACAACTGACTAGACTCTGGGGCCAAGTGGGAGAGAAAGAGACACAGCTGGTGTAGTATTGACAAACAAAAGCCATAAAATCACGAGTCAAGCTCTTCAAAAAACCCCAGCATTTAAACGCCCTTACCAAAAAACCCACCCACAAAGAACCCCCCATAGGACAAAACCAGACCACAGAACACTTCAGAACTTGGCATTTGCGGTGCTGTCCTACATTCCAAAAGCTGCCATAAGCTTTTGACACTACTCTCAGGCACATGGATTAAGAGCACTGTGCCCCTTCACATTTCTTAAGTGTCAACTCCAAGAGCTGCCCACCACCTGCCCCAGTCAAGTCTAACCAATCCCAGGCTCCAGCTCACCCCAAACCAAAACCACATACAGGGTAAAGACCTCATGAAGACTCATTGTCCAGGCCAGGGGAACCACTACGACGGATGCTGGCTCCTCCTCAATTTAAAGGAGTACAGTACAGTTTCCGAGACTGGGGCATTTGGAGAAGAGCAAAACCAACTCTGCTTCCCTTTGAAGGACATGTTCAGCACATCAGTGAAAGTTAACACTTATCCAGTACTGTAGCTCTTTTTCTGTAGTCTACTTGCTTGAAGGTTCTCCATGTAGACTGGAATGAACCTGTCAGGTGCACAGACTGCACCCTCATCTGACACCCCCAGAATTCTACTACACACAACAGGTTGTGATTGCTGTAATTTCTGTGCTTATTGTCACACTCCAGGTCCCTCCTAGACAGCACACGCCAAAACAGGGCACCACAGGTTCTCTCCAAAAGCTCACTTAGACCTTGCATTTTGTGTCTTTTGGTGCAAGCAAAGTGGCTTGCAGTCTCTGACCTCAGTATATGGAGAAGAGATTTACTTCTACACCATCAAGCCAGCTTTAAAGCTGAAACTATGTAAGAAAACAAGCCTTGCCCTGCAGTAAACTTTATTCAAGTTTGCTATTATTTTGCAGATGCTTGTTTTCTAGATAGGTTTTATATTCACAAATCAGTATTCATTTTTTAACTACAGAAGTAGTAGCATTTTACTATTAGCAGGAACCTTAATTCAACAATCATTTCTTCACAAGATACTGTGTCAAGGAGATCCACTGACAAGAAATCCTTATCTCATAACTGGTGAAAAATTTCCATGGGGGAACTTCCAACAGTTAATTGTCTCCATGCTGCTTTCAGAGCACATCCCTCAAAGTCACATGTCTCATTTGTCAGGCCTACCAAATCTGTGCACATTTGTGTAATTATTTTGATTACATGCTGTGGAAGCAGGAGTGCTCAGAGATGCCTTGCCAATTTTCTGTACAGGGAAACCATATGGGACTAGTAATTTTATTTCATTTTGCTGTCAATGGTTATCGCAAGATAACTATGAAAATTAATTACTACAGTTCCACCTAAAGATTAATTTCAATATTTTACCTAATTATTTTTTATATATTAACAAAGAAATTGTATCAGGATTAAGAAGCTCAAAAGCTGCATTAAGTTTTGAAAATATAGGCAGTAATAGTTATTGCCCTCAATCCTTGTGATGTAATTAAGAACAGCATCAATTTACTCATCCATAAAAACCAATGTATTTCTTTAGGAATGTGACATCTCAATCTGCATCACCATTTACTCTGCAACAGTAAGGTTTTAGCTAAACATCCACTTTAAAACGTGGTTCAACATCTCAGTCTGATGCATTTTAGAGTGGAATATTGCTACCCAGTAGAAATTCTTACACCTTCCAAAAATTACCATAACCTCTCAGCCCAGGTTTTTTGGTTTGATGTTTCTAGGGAGCTGTTCTTCTTGTGTTTTTGTTGGGTTTTTTTCTTGCTTTGTTGCATGCTTTTTATTGTGACCATCGATTACATTTTTCATTTCATCAGACCTAACAGCTGAATGTCACAGAAATCAAAATATTTGGGTGGACTAATATATTCTTCACAACATGAGTAAATAATGTCAATAAGCAGTCACAGTCTCCTGTTTGTAGCAACACAATGACAGTCTTTCACTGGCACCTCCCTTATTTTTCTTGTTGTTGGAACTGAGAAACATAGAAATGACATGAAGACAAAACACAGAGAGAAAGCTATCAGAAGTTGAGAGTATTTTCCACCCGTGAACAAACACAAATACATTCTGTTTAAACTAATACAAAATCAGCATAGAATCTACTAGTTTTCAGTACTGCTATAAGAAATGAGCCACATCATTTTTGTAAAACAAAAACTAAATTAACTTTCAAATGCATCCCCAACTTCCCTACGTAAACAAGTGACAGAAAGTTTTCATTCTCACAATTGTGCTATTTGCAAAGTCTAAGTGGGAAAAAATACAGTACATAAGCAGGAAAAGAATGTTAGAGATCCCCGCCAGACTCCATTGTCCCCAAGAGACTCTGAATCAAGCCCAGACTGAACAGCACCATCAAGAGGGAAAAGGTCTATCATGGGGCTCAACCAGCCAAAATGTCTTGAGATAGGGTGTCTAGAAGGAATGCAAAAACATTACTGCTGATGCCATTTGTCAGAAGTACTTTAAAACAATCCCTGCTGAACAGAAGTCTTGACAACATATTCCCCGAAGAAATTTTCATTTCTCACAGCATAATGTCTGAAGAAACTCATGTTCTGCATTTTAGGACTGTGTTACCTTGTGGGCTACCATGAGGGCCTGTTAAGACATATCCATAAAGAGAGCTTGAGCAATTATATGGTAATTAAAACACATCAGCTTCTTGACGATTCTTGCTTGCTCTGTAAAATCTCAAGGAAGCCAAGGAAAGGAGCTTCACCTGTCACTGACACCTTAAAGCAGCCAGCCCACCTAAAACACCTCCACATTATCACCCTACACAATTAAGCATCCACTAAGAAATTTGTGTTGGAAGCAAGAGAAAAGAAAAAACCAGCTAAGACACCCAACAAGCAAGTGAGCCATGAACACATTCCAGACTTGAAAAGAAAGGTTGTTTTCCTACATGCTCCTAAACTGACCCTTCTGCTGGTTGCAACACCTTCTGCAGGACCAGCCTCATTACTTGGCCAGATGTTCATCCTGGCTCTTCCAAAACCAGCCCCCATAAAAAAGCAATTCAGTTCTCCTGAATCCCACAGCTATTCCCAAGGTTGCAAATGGCAGCAGGTAAAGTTGTGGAGACAGGAAAGCAGTCCAATCCCCATCCATGTTTTGCTCAGTTAGCCCTCCAGGGTACAAGGGGACGTGTGCTGGCTTTTCTCCTTCCCTAGACAAAAGTTTTGATTCTGCTGGAGTGGACAGCAACTACCAAAAGCCTCTTTTAGCTATATTCAGTAATAGAAGAGTATTCATTTGAAATTGCTCGAGTGCATATGTTTCTTATACAGGTTATTTACACATACACATTACAAATCTCCAGCAACTGCCACCATTCTCTTCTTTCCTTTTGAAGAAAAATCCTTCATGTTTTCCACCATGCCCATCCAATCCCTACCAGAAAAAACAAATACCTACAGCCTCTCAAACCATTCAAAACTTTCAAGACTTGGCTTTCTGCTTGTTTTGTTTTATTCACAAGTGTCCTTTCAACAGTGTTCAAACAAAAAAAAGCTTTATCATTTTTCCCTGGACGAACAGGAACTTTCAGCAAAAAGATGCTGAAAATAGCCAGATTACAGGACATTCTAGTCACTTTGAATAGGAGCTGCCACAGCTGAGGTTTTAAAATTTTAAAAATGCCATGAATATCCAGCTACTAAAGTCTTCACTCAGAGTTCAGCAAGCTTCAGTGACCCTGATGAGCACAGCAGCTTTGGCACGGCAGAAAGGCAGGTCCTGAGGTAGCCTAATCTCAGAAAATTAAAAGCTTTGAAGATTAAGAGCAGGACCTTGAAATGACCCAGACAGAAAAAGAGAGAGACTAAATGGTTTCTGCAGCCAGTCCCTCCCAGACAGCGGGCTGCTGCTAGGCTCCCAAGGTCTGCAGCCAGAAGCTCCAGCTCAGGAGCGCTCCAGCTCAGTGCTTTGGTCTCAGAACTGCAAGGCCCAAAAATGGAGTTTCAGTTGCTAGAAAGACAGGATTGAGGAAGGCATTATTGACTGCATTTGCTACCCTATGTCTAGAATATTCCATTTTTCTGAAAAACATCACCTAAGTTGCATTTACCCTGAAGTAACAATGCTAAGTCCTACAGAGAGGTTTATCCCACACACTACTAAAGTTCTGGTTGTTCTTCTTTATCTTTTCTTCTCTCACAAAACATGGACAAAAATAAAATGCAGAAATTCATCCGAATCCTCACCAGTACAAAACTCCAGTTCCATGGAGCAGCAGTTCCATGTTTTTTTTTGTTTTTTTCCCCCTAGGATAGCCACCACTGAGAAAATTAGAATCATATTTCAGGAACAATTAATATCATTGATTTTACATGCCCAAA
The DNA here is from genome assembly GCA_013397175.1 of Platysteira castanea. Classification (NCBI taxonomy): domain Eukaryota; kingdom Metazoa; phylum Chordata; class Aves; order Passeriformes; genus Platysteira; species Platysteira castanea. Next base: position 1,676,443 of record VYXC01000822.1, read on the forward strand.
AGAAGCATAAAAATAAAACAAGGTGGACATTGCTATTTCAAGAGCAAAGTCTGGCAGGAAAAGCATCAAGTGGTCTCTCACTTGCCAAATTGCTGCTGTGGGGTGTCAAAAGTAGTGAAGTTAAAATTACCAAAATATGACAGACACCAATGGAAGGAAAAAAAATGTGACAAACTCAAAACGTATTGCTACAAAAAAAAAATTCCTTCATAATTCTTGTTTTCAACTCATTATAAAATTAGCTGGAAATGGGAACTTGCTGTTCTTTGCAGTGATTTTTATCATCTCTGCATAAAACTGAAGACCATATCAGCTTCTACACTCAACACTCCTATTGCATAGGAAAGGAGGCTCAATTCAGCTTGTATTGGCTACTGTGTCTATTGGAGATCTCTCTTTTAACTGGTTTCTAATAGAACAGTTTTTATCTTGTAATGGTTATAAAACACAACCCCAACTCATATGTGTAATTAGACATACACAAATGCACACACATGAGTAACTGGAACATATCATTTAAAATTCTTCTGTTCTTCAGAGGCACAGTTTTAATTTGTAAGACATATTCATCAAAGGCCAGACAGCTATCAGAAAAAGTGGAGAAGGAGTATAAGCAAAAGGCCTGCATCTCCTACTGTTAACAAACTCTGATCAATTCAAAATTTAGTTTATTATTACGGAGAAGTTTTTCACCCAGAGGGTGGTTGGGCACTGGAACAGGCTCCCCAGGGGAGTGGTCACAGCACTAAGGCTGACAGAGTTCAAGAAGTGTTTGGACACTGCCCTCAGGCACAGGGTGTGACTCTTGGGGTGTCCTGCACAGGGGGAGGAGTTGGACTCAATGATCCTGATGGGTCTCTTCCAACTCAGCATGTTCTGTGATTCCATGAATTTCCTTCTGACACAGCTGCCTTTCTCACAAGTGAAGTCCATGCCAAAACGCACCCATAAAATAATCGCAACTATCCAGGCCAATATAGTAACCCGAAAGACAAAAACACATCTAGACTTTCTGTTTGTTTTGCATCTTAACTAAGACAATCACCTGAAAGGTGCAGAAAAGGAAATTTCTTCAAAAAGGAAATTGTCTATGTGCATTCACACAAACATACACTGATGCTAAGTTTTGCTTTCACTTTCAGTTCTCATAAGAAATGACTATGGGAAGATTGCTACTGTGTCATAGCAATCCATGTGTGCCAGCAATAACTAAATAAGAAATAAAGCAAGAGAGAGGAATATTCAAAAACCAACATGCACCTCCATCCCTTGGGCTGACTTAATCAATTCCAGGAGTAAAAAAGAAATCAATACAGGTCTTTTCTTCAAAATTATAAATGGAGGACTTAAATATCAAGGCAAAATGAATTGAGTTTATAACTTCGAGACCACCATCCCAGTATAATCCTCTACATGACTATTATCATGAGAAAGATCTCAGAGTTCTCCGAATGAACCATCCCCATTTATCAAGTTTCAAAGAATTATAAAATCTTATTAGACTAATCAAGATATTCATATTCATAGATTTCTTTACAGTACATCATCTTCTTTTAAAGAAACTGTAAGAGTGAACGTAGAGAGGGAAGTCATAGAATTCTTAATCATACAAAGGGGCAGACATACAGGCATACAAAGGAAAGATTTTTCTCTTTTCTGTTCCTATGCTGACCTGAACATATGAAGTTAACCACACCCTTATTCATAAAAATTTAGTAAACCTTTACTTACCCAGCATCCTCCTGGAAGCCTTCTAATTCATCTCTTTGTTCTGCGAGGGTGGATTCTAGATCCAGATAGGTACCATTATGAGACAATTGCAGGGTGCAGTCATCAAGCTGTAGAACAAAATTCAGACCATTAGATTAGAGCAGTCATTCTCTGTAACATATCTCACATTGCCTTCTCGTTTTCTAGGTCCCCTAAAACAGATTTCCCCCTAAAACAAACTTTATGTTGGGAGCAGATAAGAAAAATGGGTACTGTTTGGCAATTTATGGAATCCCAAATCCATGTTCCCTAGACCATGCTTGCTCATAACAATATCAACACAACTAACAAACAGAGAAATTTATTTGAACATACAGTAGAAGATTAGAGGGGTTTAGCACAGTGCCTTTAAAATGTAATAGAGAAAGAGAAATTAATTTCAATGTGTATCTAGAATATAAATGACTGATCTCTGTTCTTACAGTACAGCCATAAGTAGAGTTTCTGAGCCTCTGGATGAAGATGGAAGAAGGAGCTGCTTTTTGAGCTACTGAATGGCCCCTATGAGGACAGATATAGCCAAGGGACAATGCAAAACATGGCACCAAGCATTGGGGTCCTGCAGTGAGGGCAAGCACAGTCAACCAAGTCACAGATTTTTCTGGTATTCTGCTTTTAGAACCAGGAATTAACTGGCCTCAGAGGGTGCAGGAACAACACTCCTGGGCACTGGGTGGGAGAGGACTGGAAACCTGTGCCAGCTTCCTGCAAAGGTACTGAGGTAACCAAGGACCAGACCTGAGTGCAGAAACCTGCCCACAATGATGCTTAAGAGGGAGGGAGGAAGCAATTAATAAGCTGGTTTTATTTCTCTCCTGTCTTCCCTTATCTTCAAGTTTTCCATTAATTGTTCCAGCTGTTGTTAAAAAGAGCCAGATTTGACGAAAGTTGGAAAAGAAATTTTCTGGGGTTTTGTTTGCAGGGTGCTAATCACAGCAGAAGATCTAGGAAGAATCATCCCAAAACTCTGGCTAACTCATTGACACAAAATAATTACTGGATCGAGAGGGATAACTAAAGAAGCTGGGAGAAGAGCTAGAAAGGAACATGAGCTCCTCTCTCACCATGACATAACTCAGTGTCAAATAACAAAGAATGAGGAAAAAAGCCTTCCCAGGGCAGAGGAACAAGACAACATTTACCAAGGGGCAGGTGAATGTACAGGGTTGTCCTGCCTCACCACTAGGGAGGTAAGTGACCATCTGCTCAGAGAATCCAGCCCAGAAGCATAAAAATGGACATCAGTGAGTCCAGTTGAACGCACTGCTGGGACCTTCATGTGCAGCATTGCACTGGAGTCCTTTTGTAACTGGTTCCAAGTTCACAAATACTGTAACCTCCAGACCTGTTACGCTACTACATACAAAATCCAGTCTGACAGCTGAACAGAACATAGAGTCATTAAGGTTGGAAAAGACCTCTATGATCACTGAGTCTCACTGTTAACCCAGCGCCACCATGTTAACCACTAAAGCATGTTCCTCCACGCCACATCCACAGGCCTTTTGAATGCTGCAGGGATGGTGATCCCACCACTTCCCTGGAGAACCTGTTCCAACACCTGGACACCCTTTCAGTGAAGATATTTTTCCTAATATCCAATCTAAACCTCTGCAGGTGCAACTTGAGGCCATTTCCTCTTGTCACAGAATCATACAATGGTTTAGGTTGGAGGGGGCCTTAAACATCACCTACTTCCAACCCCCTATGTCATAGTTTTCCTGCCAAACAATGGGTTCCAGTTCCTCCTGTTTGCTGCCCATGCTGCATGCGTATGTATAGATCTACTTCATTTGGGTGATCAATCCCGCTGCCTTTTCAGGAGAAGAAGCTCCAATTTCTGCACGAGCATTCACAGTTGCTTCTGCAGTTTCTAGCACATCAGTAACCCTTGCTGCTGCATGGATCTCCACCCCCTATCACTAACAAGACAGCAGACCAAAGGACCTCACTAACACACTCTCAAACAGTGGCCTCCAGGTCTGTCTTCAGTGATCATGATTTTATCCCCTCACCCCTTCAAATCTTGTTTAAAGCTCTCTCACTGAGTAAGACCTGCTAACTCCTGTGCAAAGACCCTTTCCCGGTTTGAGACACATGTACCCTGTCTCCTGACAGCAGGCCCAGTGTCATGATCAAAGAACCCAAAATGAAGATGTTTCATTTCTCGGGATTTTGCAAAAACAAACTGGCGGGTTCACTGCATGCCTCTGTCTACCAAAAAGCAACCATGGCAATGGTGGTGTAACCATACATCCCTGCTGCAAAGGCCACTTTGAGAAGAGTCAAATATTTAACACCACACACCACGCCAATCTTCTGCCACAGGTGGCAGCCAATGACTCTGAAGGGGTAAGCAGGGGTCTGAAACAGCCAGTGACTCAAGGAAAGGAAATTACCACCCTTTATCACTTCCGTGGATTTTTCTTTCTGCTCTTTTTAACACTTAGAAAGAAAATCAATTAAAATCTATCCTTGATGAACTACCTCCTTTAATTTCCCATCAAAGTTTTGATTCCCAGTATCTGTTCAGGAAAAGCCTAATAAGCAGCCACTCATCTTATCTGTCAGTCAATACCTAAACTTTGTCACCCAGTTTCCTGCCACTGATACAAGAAAAGAAGACAAATAGTGTATTAGCTGCATTGGAAATTATGTAGAAAAGCTCATTTATAACTAGAGCGCAACTTCTGGATTAGTCCACACAACTATGCTTTGCACTGTTTGCAGTTTGAAAGCAAAGTTCAACGTCTGGAGAAAGGGTAGAGAGAGGAGGTCAAACTGTATTTCAAACTTGTTCCGGTTTTTTTGCTTTTCTTTTTTGGATTTTCCCTGGTGAAGGAGTAAGCCATTAAATAAGGTGACATAAGATTTTACTCTGATTCCTGGGGATTAAAGAAAGCAAAGAACCTGTAAGCGCAACACCCTGATAATTAAAAATACAACAGTATTGCTACTCTGTCTCCTTCCAGTTATAAAGGATATTATTAACCTATACTAACTCAAAATACACTCTTTAGTGAAGAAAGACTAAATACTACTCTGGGAAACTTTTTCCAAGTAGTTCAGGGAATGTAATGAAATGCTAATTTATTCAAAGTAATGCCAAAAGGCAAACTACTAATTAGATAAATGTTGTGCTGTCTCTATGGAGATTAGGAGATTTGCCCACAATTTCCATTTATACTGCATAATTAGGGAAAAGAAGTTGTGCTTTACTAATATCTTGTGACTTCAGTGTACAAAAAGCACTATGGGAACAGGAAGTCCTTCATGGACAAAATAAATAAGAATAGTACATTGTACCTATGCTCATCTCATTTTCATAGTTTGAGCTGAACATGGGATTCATTTGGGCTTTAAGTACATTGCATGCTGTGTTTGTTAATAGGAGTTATGGTAATGAGAGAAATGGCAATACCTTTTATTTCTATTACTTAATGCTGAGTCTTACCAAAAAGTTGGTGTTTTTTTCTTCCCTTTCATGTGTACACACAAAGATGGAAGCGATCAAAACAACACTTTTAAAGTTAAGGTAAGTATTAAGGCAATGACCTCTTAAAATCTTCCTTATATAGGATCTCTTTGCTACTCTGCCTCCAAGGTTCACTTGCACACATATTTTACAGGCAGAATACAAAAAAGAGAAGCCACTTCATGAATTATTTTTAATTAGGAAATTGCCTGCATTTTTCAACACAAAGGACGGCTGATGTTCTCTCATTAGTGCTTATTAGTAACAATTCAGGATGTTGGTCCCTCCCCTCTGCTCAGTGTTAATCCCATGTTTATTTGCTACACATCACTTCTCCTGTCTCTGGAGACTGTCACAAATAGCCCCATCTAGTTCATCCATTACATGCTTCTCCCACTGATCATAATTCATATTGAAATCCTTATTTAAAACCATCTTCTCTTAGGAATATCAAAAGGCAGAACTCATACAATCTTTCAAAGAACATTTATCTAAGCTGTTTTACATCATCATGAATGAGACTGCTATTCAGCTTTTTATAAATGATTTTATTTATTTAACCTTTCTCTTCATTATTTTCTTTAACCATTCAGTATTCCTTACTAGTCCCAAAATTCTGATTTGCATTTGGTTGCTATTAAACTGCATAATTCATTTATACTACTGCCAAAAGGTGAGATTCTCCAACACCTTTTCAGAATCTTACAAAACTGTTTGTTCTAAAAATCTCTAACCTATCCCTTCAAATTGTTTATCATTTTTTGCATCACACTTTACTGTATTGCCAAGAAGAGCCAAAAGGTCGATACAAGTCATTTAAATGGAACTCATCCTGTAGGCTTTACAGCAATTTTCCATACTTTCCTATAGTCACATTAAAAGAATACTACAGGTATCACGGAACCATAAACAGAAATACGCACCATCAAATGGGACAAAAATGATGCTACTTCTCTGAGTCAAACACAGGGTTACTCCATCATCAGTCTTCTAGAAGATTTCAAGGTTTTTCATTTTAGCATAAGCATTAAATGATACCATAAAGCTATAAAAAAACCTACATCTTCATTTCAATTACATTCTTGTCTTCTCAAATGAACAGTTTCTTTGGAAAATACCCATGGTATCTTTTTGAATCCCTATGGAAATTTTTGAAATCTCTTGTCTCTACAAAGAGTGGGACTACCTAGGAGTAGTCTTATTCACAAAAGTGAAGAAACAAAAATATATGTAACAGTCAACAAAACAAATGCTTCAGTCAGAATCACCAGCTGTGGATAGTCAGATCTATCCACTGGGTTTACATGAAGGAAGCAAGGAGAATAAGACTGTTTTTATGCAGGTCTTTCTCATTAAAAATGTAACTGATGTGCTAGTTATTGTCTTGAGTTTCATACTGAAATGTTAAGATCCTCTGTCATGACCAGATCAGTATCAAGAAGTAGTAGGTGCTTAGGTGCTGATTCACTGATTTATAGCTGTCTGTTTGGACAAGATGAGAACCTGGAAAAAGCTTCTCGAGCAGCACTGACCTCACTAGCTACTCACTGATTTTCCATAACTGACCAGAAACAGTGAGACAACCAGATGCTTGTGTACAACAGCCTGAAATGCAAATAGAGAAACTAAATTAAACCACTCTTCCTGTAATAAAAGTTCTATAAGAAGAACAGAGAGATGTTTGAACTTTTTCAGATCACAGCTGGTATCCACACAGTGGTAACTGATCCACACCATTCATACACTACAGTACCTATGCTGCAACCAAAACTGGCACAAATGGAAAACCATGAAAGCACCATGCACACAAACCTAAACACCACCATCCCAACAGTTCCATATATATATATGGATATATATTATGCATGCATTTTAGATATTTGTCTCTGCAGTTTTTAAAAGAAGTACAATTGCCTGAATTTGACAGATGCATTCAGACACATCCAAAACAGCTGAAGAGGAAGTACATTAAAAGATCATAAGGTTACAAACAATATTTAAACTGTTATATTTTTATACCTACACTGGTTAAAGTTTCACTTAGAGAAGCTGAGCACAATTCATTTACAGACGCAAACAAACATTTGATTTAAAAGTTTATATATGAAAATATTTAAAAGCAGAGCTTTCTACTCCTTCATCTTTTGCCATTTCCCCCATTACAGAGTGAAACTGTACCACACAAAAAGACAGGGGTGTCCTGGCTTCAATTATAACCAGGAACAAGCATAACACGGTCAGAGCTGCAGAGCGTGATCCTGGCCCTAACTCAAGGGTCACTCCCACCTCACCAGCACACAGAGAGCCCTCAGTAACAACACACCCATCTGCAAAGTGAACACATACAGGCTGGAAAAAGCTAAGCAACCCACTCAGGCAAGTGTTCCTTACAGGCTACTAGTAAATCAAGAACCGAGGGCAGAAGCTCAGTTTGTCATCTTCTGTCTCAGGTAACCAAATGTGGCTAGTAGTGGCTAGCCCCTCGACCTGTGGAGCTAAAATAGTTCATATTACAAGACTATCAAGCTTAAGAAGACTCAAAATAGATCGATAGTAGTACACCAGTGATGATTCTTCTTCTCAAGCACTGACCAACAGAAAGCAGTTACACCCGTTTTTCTTCATAAAGAAGTCCTTGTTCTCATGCAACAGGAAAGCTCATCTTTTCTTTGAATTTCACATTGAAGTACATCACCAAAAGGAGCAAAGAACAGCAGGAGAGAAAAGAAGAGCAGCAAGAAGAGGTGATGATCAGCCAGTTAGCTGACACCAATAAATGACTGCTGCCACTTTCACAAACTAATTGAAGTAACAGAAATAACACTAAATTTAAAAAAAAAAAGTAATGTCCATTCAATCATTGTTTTCATCTACTGCCTTTAGCTTCTTACATTCCAAGAGAAATACCAAGAAACCAAGGGTGAGGGGTGTCAGAAAAACAGAGAAACTCCCATGTCCACGCAGAGACTGAGGATTGCCGTGTGCTCCTCCTCACACACCCATGGAGACTCCATGCACACACCAGTCTCCTCACTCAAAAAGCCCACTGGGTACATAATTCAATGCAAAGGCAACACATCTTTTACTGTGCCAAAAGAAACTCACACAAATCTGTTTTTTCTTCCTCCAGAAGGCTTTGATAGATCAGTTGAGATACATCCAAAGTGGACTTTCCTTGGATTTAATGTCTCTGTCCCAGGGCAGCAGTAGTTGGCAGAGGTTAAATGGGGGAAATGCCAGATGCACTCTCCTGTCTTTTCAAAAAAGGCACAGCAGACCCACAAGCCATTCTCCTCTTCCCTGTTTATTCAAAGACCACAGAGTTGTATTTTTTCAAACAATCATGAGAAATGCTCTTTTCTCACCTCCAACTCCCTGTCCTGAGAATCCATTCAGAAGAACCTATTTTGAACAAATCTCTCTAAATGGTGTGACCAGCAGGTCGAGTGAGGTGATCCTCTACCTGTGCCTATCTCAGACCCCAGCTGGAGTATTGCATCTAGTTCTGGGGTACTCAGCCTAAGAAAGATGTGGACCTATCGGAGGGTTCCAGAGGAAGGCTGTGAAGATGGTCAGAGGGCTGGAGTTGTTCAGCTTGGAGAAGAGAAGGCTTCAGGGAGACCACACTGAGGCCTTCCAGTATTAAAGAGTGGTTGTAAATAAAAGGGAGAGCAGCTTTTTTTATGAGTAGATAGTGAAAGGACAAGGAGGAACAGTTTTAAACTAAATGAGGACAGATTTAAATTAGATATTAGGAAGAAATTCTTTACTCAGAGTAATGAGGCACTCTTAACAGGTTTCCCAGAGAAACTGGAGATGTGCCATACATCAAAATGTTCAAGGCCAGGTTGGATGGCCTCAAGCAACCTAATCTAGTGGGTGGCATTGCTGCCTACGGCAAGGGGTTGGAACTAGATGATCTTTAAGATCTCTTCTAGCCCAAACTAATCTATGATAAATGCCAAGAAAGTGTTACCAAGTCGGCAGCCAGCATGTGCCAAGATATAGCCAAGTATCCTCTTTATATTACCTTCTATTCAAATAAAAGTAGGCACCCTTCAAAACTGCAGTTCAGACTGCGATCAAGGATGACATTCACAGGACAAAGGGCCCTACAGTATGAGATGGGAGGATACTCTTGTTTACTGGTGTTAGTACAAATCACCAAAACCACTCAACTTTGCAGTCTCTAGCTGGAACCACAGCCAGCTCTCACCAGATTTCCAGTAATTTGATCTAGACCCACTGGACAGATTATTTTGTTCATTTGGTTGTTTCCAAAATTAAAGAGAAAGGGAATGAGAGAGGGAGACATTAGAGTAATCCGGTATCAAGCTGCAGAAATAAAAATCCCTCTTCAATTCCAGCTTTTGGCACAGCCTCTGAAAATCCTCATCTTACTCAAATGTCTTGGCTCATCTTTCATTTAAACATGACTGGGTTACAATTGTTCTTATTAGTGGTGGTATGCTTCTTATTCACCTATAGCATGCCCTGCAGAGTAGGGTTGATAAAAAGCAAAGTTTCTTTACACTCAGTTTTCCCTTTCTAAATCCAAAGCCTTGTTTGGCTTAACACATCACAAGTCTGACACATTCACACACTTAAGCTATGCAGTTCTTAAACACTCTCCCTTCTGGTTCAGCTATTTCCAACACAATGGGAATCCTGTTACCAGGGCCAACAAGTCTCAGTTTTCCCTTTGAATTGTCATATCTTCCCTTCTTTAATAAAATCAATTATTCCTCAGGAAGAAGCAGAAAAAGCAGCTCTTCCTACTCACCAGCCCCGAAGTATTCCATATTTCTAAGCAAAGTAGTACAAACTGATTGGTGGAAATGAATACTTAATATTGTTTCATCCAAGGCCAAGCTTCACACTGAGAATGATCACACATTTTCAGAATGCACCATATTTTAATGCTTTTCAAATTTCATTGCAGATCAGCAGATTCAGGTTTTCTGTACCTGCACATGGCCAGTGGCCCTTTGGTGGCCCTTAAAAATGGAACAGGGTTGCTGTCACTGTTAGCTGTCATGGACTAATGAGAAATATGAACGGTCTAGTTGCATCCCACAGATCACAGCAAACCCAGCATAATTATTTATCTGGCTTTAGAGTTACAACCAACTGCTCTCTTGATAAGGACCTCAGTCTCTCCCTTCTCATGTGAGTAGGTGCTACCTGGTCTGTGTCATGTCATCATCATTTTGGGCAATGTGATGCAGAAAGAACAAAGCATCTAGGCCAGGACTGATGCCACACAACCCATCTTGGGTGAAAAGCTTGACATTAATGAGATAAAAGGAAAGCAAATAGTCTGTGTGTAAACCACGTTAGTGCCCAAAATTAGAAGTGTACACCAGAAAGTACTCTCATTTTCAAGTAGGATAGCCACCCCACATACCCTCACATCTTGATCTAAAAGCCCTGCGTGCCAAGTAGCTCCACTGCAACTACTTGAAACGAAGCTATACTCCTTCCCCCATACCCTTCTCCTTTATAAAGCTAATTTTGTAACTCAAAGTATTTTCTTAAAAAAAACCAAAAACCTATCCTTTAAAATTGCAATTAAACCAATATTTCTGTGAGGTCAGAGTTTTAAAAGTAAGGTCAGGCACCAGGGCTATACAGAAGGTCATTTTTGGTGATGACAACTGTGCCACTTTCAGTCATCCATGCTCACATGTCAGTAGGTTTCCAAACTCTAGCAAATTTGCTCTTCCATACTCATTTAGAGATTGGTGGAAAGACCTCTAATAACTTCCTAGACCTCAAACTTTACATTATAAGAAGTAATCCAGCATGTACAACAGTATTCCCGAATTTTTCAGCCCTTTAGGAGTGATTAGCATATCTTGTAGGCGTAGTTATTAACGCTAATGCACATGTGATTTATTTTTAGCACAGTAATTGCCATTGTCAAACTACTTCATGAACTATGTTCGCTTTGCAGAGTTTATGTGCAGTCACATTGACCAAGCCATGCCCCCACACAAAGGATAATCCAAAGGTTTGCACAACTGGGCGTAGGGACGTAGGAGAACAATCACTTCACAAGGAACTGCTACTCTGATATGGAAATGGTGGTATTTTGAACATAGCCTGCACTCCTAGTCTGAAACAGCAGCTTTTATCTCTGGTCTGGTAGACGCCACAAAATACTCCTGGGGTCAGGTAATACAGTATGTGAAGTGAAACATAAATGCCACATTAGATCCTCAAGAGCCACTGGAAAAATACACTGCCAATAAAAATATTCTGCTGAAATAACAAAGACATTGAAAACAAACACAGAAAGCTGTTATATTAATATTATGGGTTTGACTTAAGAATAACAAAGGGAAGTTCAGAGTTCAAAATTCTGAAACTGCTATTTCAGGGGTCTCAAATATGGACAACACACCACAGCAAACACGTAATGAGTGGATGCCTACCTGTTGCTACTCTTGGGCAGCTTTGTCACCGACTCTCAGACTTTTGGCTTTGTGATTCCCTTTAACACAGTGCTCCCAAGGGAGCAATTTAGAATTTATTATAGTATCTGTGTCCAAGTGTGACATCGTGGCTTCCAACTACAGCCACACAGCCATTGTTAGAAAGTGTATGATTGCTCAAAATGTCAACAGCCATGAAACAAGAAAGCCAAATTCATTTAATGTTACTGCAATGTTTAATATTAGCTTAAAAAAGCTAACTGAAAAAAAAAATAATTGCATTTCTGCATAAAAATACTGAAAATAGCATGTGGGATGGGGAACTAACACACCTAATTCTATCATTTTAGGTTATTTAAATTTGAGATGACCAAATTCAGGCAACAGAATTCAGCAAAGTCAAATTTAGACCAAAAAAGGTTTCATCTCTTTAACTCAAAAAAACCATTTTTCTCACAGTAAACATAACAAACCTATAGCATGAGAATAACCTAACCTTCGCATCCATTCAAACTTTCTGGCATCTAGATTTTTCAAATCCTTTTCCCTGTCTCTGTTCAGCTTTTCGTAACTAAGAAGACGAAAAGTTAGCTCTCCTCACCTTCACAGTTAAGGACATCTTCAGCTGAACAGAAAGCAGAGAGGCCATAAAAACAGGATTCTTTATTTGAAAGTACATACAGCTTTTTGGCTGATACACAGGGGATGCTTACAGCTGACAAGCTCTCATTAACATTTGGCTGGAATTACTGTGAAGGTATCCAAGGAAATGGAAATAATCTCAAAGAAGGAGATAGGTCAAGAAAAGTGAGAGGAGGAGGAGGGAAAGGATTAGCTTCAATGGAGTTTATCATCTGAGGAATCTTTTGTTCAGAGTGTGTGTATCTGTGTGTAGGAGAAGCACTGAATTAAAATCTCAGAAGTCATTCTTTTAAAGGTAAGCAGTAGTCCAGGAAGGTAAAAATGATAACTACTTCATGACAACTCCATCTGTCTTCTGTACATCTCTTATTAAACTGAAAACTGAAGTATTTCATATTTGAAAAAAGATTTTTGAAGTCATGTAGCAGAATGAACATATAACTTAAAGCCTTTTTTTCTTAACACATAACCCCGAGAAAAAGCTTTCTATTGGCATCCTCCACCTTGTCTGAGCAGTTAAACACACAAATTGTTCCAAGGATTGCATCACTGCTATTCTAATTGCATTTGGGACACCACAGGTTGCTCACTATCACAAAACTGAGATACTGGACTACTTCAGAACCACCCACACAATTTACCGACACGCAGGAATGCACACAGTTACCCATCTGGCTGTGGTGGCTTCATTGTCGTAAGTCACTGAACACCTACTAGACAATATACCACAAAAAGAAAGATACCAAGTAATAACATAGAGTGCAGATGGCATTTCCATCTATATGACCCACATCAGCACTCTTTTAAAAACAGTGCAGCTGAAATGTCAGTCCTGCGGGAAGATGTACTTAGAATCAGTATTTGATAGAAGAGGTTATTTGCATCCATGAGCACTTCTCTATAAAAAAAATCAAAACTAAGGAAAAATGAGAAAGTAGGGACAAGATACCAGGCCATTCGAAAACCTAGAGCAGGAAGGTCCTGGGGAAAAGACAGCTTCAGAGAAAGGGGAGTAGGGAACAGTTCTGAAACAACAGCAGTCCTAGTAAAATTCACAAAACTTTGAGGGCCAAAAGAGATGGGCAGTTAATGAGAGTCAAAGACTGAGCCAGCAGAAGATTTAAGAAGACCAGGATAAAGTGTCTTGTTATAATCCAACTTTGACCCAGAGGCTTCTGATCAGGTGTCGGAAAGCTAAAAATCCCAACAACAATAACAACAAAACCTAAAAAACTAGCACAAACGCATAGGTTTAGATAGAAGAAAATACATTAAACATATTCACACAAAGAGTTTTCATGAAATACAGAATAAAATAAAGTATGGCAGCACTATCAATGAGAAGATCATACATTTGTCAACAGAATCATTTTTCCGACATAGCCTGAACCTTGGAGGTTTAAATGAAAGATCTGCTCTACTAACAGTATTATAATGAGTACAGTCATCAACTCTTCCTAATACTTAGACTGCCTCTTAAAGGCTTTGTGGTTTCTAAACCAAACATCAATTGGGATGTCATTAAAAGAGCAAGATTAAAGTTTATGAGAATGAAACTCAATATAAGAACACTGAAAAAATGGCGAAAGTACATGTACCCTGCAGACTCTCTTCTTAACTTCAAGATTTTATAAAAGCACAAAGGATCTCAAGTCACATTTTCTACCCTTAAGCAGAATTTATTTGGCACTTGTGCTTCTTTTTTTTTTTTTAATCAGTCATTTCTTCCTTGTTTGATTAGCTGCCAAGAAGTTTCAACCCTCAGCTTTAAGACAGTTGTCTGGACTAGAACAGGCAAACAAAAAAACCCCTCTGAATTCATTAGGGTAACATCTGAATAACACTAAAACAAAACAAAACAAAAAACCAAACTAACAAAAAAAACAAACCAAAAAAAAACCCACAAAAAACCGCCACACTCTTCAATGTAATCACAAGTAAAATAATAAGTTTGAGGGGAAAGAATGAATGCAGCGCTAACAGCCATATCTCAACAATACTCACTCCTTGCTTACACGCTCATCACCCTGTTTCAAAGCTCATTAAGAAAATAAGTAGAAACAAATGGCTTTAATAATAAACTCTTGATCTATTTTCCTTTATAATGGACAGACTCTAAATGGTACCACAGAGGACTAGCTGATGGCCTAAGAGGAAAAAAAAGGCTGGAATAGTTTGGGGAAATAGCAAGAGAGGATCATGGTACTCAAAAACACCAACACAAAACAAGCTAATTATGCTTTTAGCCTGAAAGAAATGCAAACCTGTTTAAAAGTGAGCATTCAAAACAATACATAATGGGCCAATAAAGCTCATAATTAGAGTTCAAAGCTTAGAGATCAAATGCAGTTAAACATTTCTAGGAATAGGAAGACTAAGTTTTTGTACTTAAGAACAAATAAAACAGGTACATTTCAAGACATCAGCCATCCAATATCTATTATATAAATAGGTTCATTAGGGTCTCAGTAGGTACTCAGTATAGGTTATAGAATCCTAGGATGGTTTGCATTGAAAAGGACCTTAAACGTCATCTAGTTCCACCCCCTTGCCATGGGCGGGACACCTTCCACTGCAAGAGGCTGCCCAAAGCCCCATCCAGCCTGGCCTTAAACACTTCCAGGGATAACATATCCAGAAGTTCTCTGGGCAACCTGTCCCACTGCCTCACCACCTTCACTGTAAAGAATTCCTTCCTAATATCCAATCTAAATTTACCCTCTTTCAGTTTAAAGGCGTTCTCCCTTCTCCTATCACTACAGGACCTTGTAGAAAGTCTCTCTCCAGGTCTCTTACACCCCGTTTAGGTACTGGAAAGTGCCGTAAGGTCTCCCTGCAGGACTCTCTTCCCCAGCCCGAACAACCCCACTTTGGAGCCTGTCTACAAACGAAAGGTGCTCCAGCCCTCTAAGCATCTTTGTGGCCCTCCTTTGGACTCTCTCCAACACATCCACGTCCTTCTAATGCTGGGGGGCCCAGAGCTGGACACAGTACTCCAGGTGGGGTCTCACAGGAGCAGAGCCTGTCAGAGTCCCTCTGGATGGCATTCCTTCCCTCCACACGACACAGCTGGGTGTCATCAGTGAACTTGATCAGGGTGCACTCGATCCCACTGTCCATGCCACTGACAAAGATGTTGAACAGTGCTGGTCACATCACTGATACTTGAGGAACACCACTCATGGCTGGTCTCAGCTTGGGCACTGAACCATTGACTGCAGCTCTTTGAGCAAGACCACCCAGCCAATTCCTTACCCACTAAGTGTCCATCAGATCCGTATCTCTCCGGTTTAGAGAATAGGATGTTGTATGTGACTTTGCTGAATGCTTTGCACAAGTATAGGTAGACAACGCCAGCTGCTCTTTCCTCCCCCACCGGTTTTTAACATAATTCAAAGGAAAAAGGGTCCACAGGCAATGAATGTCACAGAACCTCTTGGAGCTGTGGTAAAAGGCAGTATACACTCTCCAGATCACAGCTATTGCAAACAATATCCATGTCAGTACTCTCCCTATCTCCATCCAAACTTTTCCTTCTACCCTACATCCTATCCCCAGTTTCTGTCAC
>VYXC01000822.1:1692358-1717353 GCA_013397175.1 Platysteira castanea
GGGGGGACAGTTGGAAAGGTTTTTGTGCCTGACCTGGCGACCATGTGGTCGGTCTGTCTCTCTCCTGACTGCCATGCGGTCAGAGAAATAAAACATCCATGAATATCTACTAAAAATATTGTTCCTGATTCTTTCTATGGACAAAGCTGTCTTCAGGGGAAGTGCAGGCCATACCGGACTGCAACACCCACCGACACTGGAACCCCATCGCAGAAGGCTACCAGATTTGTCAGGCACCATGTGCCCCTAGTGAAGCCACATCAGCTGTCATCAACACCCTCCTGGTTTTCCATGTGCCTCTGCATAATTTCCAGGAGGATCTGCTCCCTGATTTTGCTGGGCACCAAGGTAAGACTGACTGGTTTGTAGCTCCCTGGGTTATGTTTCCCCTTTTTCAAACAGTGAAAAGTTCACCAGAATGCCACAGCTGCTCAGATAGAATGGATAGTGGTTTAGCAACTTCATCACCAATTCCATCAGGACTCATAGATGTATCTCATGAGGTCCCATGGATTTGTGCACCTTCCAGCTCTTTAGATGGCCTCAAACCTGATCTCCTACAATAGGCAGTTCTTTATGCTCTCTGTACCTGCCTTTGCCTTCTGCACCTTGGGTGGTATGGCTGGAGCACTTGCCATTTAAGACCAAGGTAAAAAAGTCATCGAGTACCTCAGTCTTTTCCGTATTGTGGGTCTCCAGGTCTCCTGTTTCCTTCTGTAGAAGGCCAACATTTTCTCTAATCTTCCTTTCATCACTGATGTACCTCCTGAATGTCCTTGACATTCCCAGCCAGATTTAATTCTGTCAGGGCTTTAGCTTTCCTAACCCAATTTCTTGCTGCTCGGACAATTTCCTTCTATTCCTCCCAGGCTACCCATCCTTGCTTCCATCTTCTGTATGCTTCTTTTTTGAGTCTGAATTTGTTCAGATGCTCCTTGTTCATCCATGAAGACTTCCTGGTGTTTTTGCCTGACGTTCTTTTTTTGGGGATGCATCACTCCTGAGCTTGAAGAAGGTGAACCTTGAATATTAACCACCTTTTCTAGGCCACTCTCTCCTCCAAGGCTTCATTCCATGGTAGTTTACTAAGCACCTCCTTGAAGAGGCCAAAGTCTGCTCTCCTGATGTCTGGGGCAGAAAGCTTGCTGTGCTGGCTGCCCCAAGGACCTTGATCTTCACCAATTCCTGACCACTGCAGCCGAGGTTGCCCTTCAGCTTCACATTCCCCACCAGCCCTTTCTTGTTGGTGAGAACTAAGTTCATCATAGCACTTCTCCTCAATGGCTCCACTACCACTTGGAGAAAGAAGGTATCATCAACGCATTCCAGGAACCTCCTGGAGTGCTTCTGCCCCGCTGTGTTGTCCCTCCAAGAGATAATGGGATGGTTGAATTTCCCCTTGAGGACCAGGGACTGTGAACGTGAGGCTTCTCCTGTCTGTCTAGAGAGAGCCTCACCTACTTGCTCTCCCTGCTTAGGCAGCCTGTAGCAGACCCCCACTACAATGTCCTCCCTTTAATCCTGACCCACAAACTCTGCATTGTGTCCTCACCCACCCCTAGCAAGAGCTCCATGCACTCCAGCTGGTCACTGACTGGAATAACACCCCCTCCTTGTGTCCCCTGCCTGTCCTTCATAAGGAGCCTGTATCCATCCATTCTACTCATAGGACCCATCCCACCATGTCTCGTTCAAGTGGCCAGCTCCTGGCAGGTCTCGGCACTTCCCTGGGATTCCCCCATCTCAGGAAACGCCCCCGTGTGCTGTGATCCCCTACTCTGCTGCGGAACATGCCTGCATCACTTCAGTAATCCCTCTAAACCACCTGACATTAGCTACTGTAGATCAATTACATTAGTTATCACTTTCTTCTATGCACAAAAGAAATATCAAGTACTTTTCTATAAGCCTAAACCAATCCACTTGGGGTCCTTGTTTTCCGTACTTGCTGCCAACATTTAAAAAAACCCCCAAATCTGAATGACCAAAATAAAGCATAAAGAACAGTTCTGACAGGCAAAATGGGTCAAACCCACTAAGACTGCACATGGCTTTCTGCAGTACTTGACCGGACTTACAGAAGTCTATCTAACTGATTAGAAGTGGATTTGCCTGCAAAAAAAGATACTGGAAATGGTCAAAGACACCTACAGACCTACATATGCACATGGCATCTTTAAGTAACTACATGTCACCATCAGCCAAGCCGGAACTTGTCAGCCTCAGAGCAAACAGTCTCATGTGTGTACTCCAGCCCCTGTCCAGCAGTTGCAACTTGTAACATAGGTCATTTTGACAATCTACCTCACAACAAATGGCTGGGTTTCCTTGCAATGCAACTGGGCATCAAGCTGTCAAAACAGTCCAGGACCGGCTGTTCGGAAGTGTCTGATGCAGACTTGCCACCAAACCCATGTATCATGGAAGAACTCTCCTTTAGATAGCTGAGAATTAGTGAGGCAGGGGAAGACACTATTTCAAAGATTAGGCTGTCAAAATTATTTTAGAGAAGCCCAGGGCTATTGTGTGGATCTGGTCCTGAAGGGCATGCTTATACAAACTGGCCTAGACTACACACAGCTCTCCATTCCCAAATTAATTAATGTAACATTTTGTACCACAGATAAGCCTTCATACCCACGTGGTTGAGTTCAGATGCTCCTTGCAGCTGCCTGTAACAAAGTAACTTGGAATACCCTATTAGGTACAGAATATGCCTTGAGGCTGTATGGATTATCTGGTTTAATATTTCCCAGAAGATGCAGGAACACCATACTTGCAAATTACAAAACTAGGGACTTCTCAACTTTGTGATGCAGAACTTCTCTTAAAAAAGAAAAGAAAAGGGAAAAAAAAAAGGGAGAAATTAAAAAAAGTCCTCAATAAGCACACTGGTTACACTGATTTATGGTTTTGAGTTAAATGAGAACGTGGATGTGGTTTATGAAGGGAACACGGCTGCATGTAGACACCTTTAATATTAAAAGTTGAAAAGAGTTTTAATGTTTTCACGTGGAGAAACATGCCCAATACTTGCAGTTTGGAACAAAGCTAGGAGCAAATTTAAAACAGTGGGAAGAATCACACTTCCCACAGCAGAGGCAACCCTAAGGTGGTTAACCCACAGTCACACAGCAAGCTTCTGGCACATTCAGAAAGAGCAAATGTTCTCCAAAGCCTTAGATCAAGGCATTCATCACAAGCTCATCCCCTCTTTCCAAACATGGCCTTTTGGTACTTGTTTTGAGACTCGAAAGTCTGAAAACAAAAGTATATGCTTTCTTCTGACACAAGAATTAATTATATACTACCTTACATTTAAAAAAGCATCATGGTAACTCGTAATGATGAATAAAATACATTTCCCTTCCATAAAGCCGCTTTAACCTCATTACAAAGTATCTCGCTCAAATAAGATGGAGAACTCTCCCCTCTGATAAAAACAGCATTCATTTTGAGCAACTAGTATGAAGACATATCTGTCTTTCACTTTATATATTCCCTCTATAATCACCATACTCTTCACTGACTTAAAAAAAAACCCAATAGCACAGCCATAAAACACAAAAACAAGTAAACAACACATTCAAGGAAAAAAACCCAGCCATTAGTCTCTCTCTTTAGAATCGATTTTACTATGAAGTACAACAAGAACTAATTTATTTTCAGTGTGAGCTTAACCGCTATTATACCACAATAACATAACAGAGCCTTACCTTGGAGCTGTTGTTATTCATCCTTCCAGTTTCATTCACTACAGGCAAATGTCTCACATAGCTCACAGTCTCTAGTGGGAGCTAGCTACAATCAAAAACTCTGAAATACGAAGCACAAAGCTCTGTTTTATTCATGGTGGCTTTGTTTGCCAGTTAATTTGAAAGCAATTCTTACAGTGGGAAGAGTAGAGTGGCTTGGTTAAGCTGCCCTCTTAGACTACACAGCAGAAGGACAGAGGCATAACCACTATATAACTAAAAAAATTAACATATAAACAACTGCAGTTTGCAAAGCATCAAAGCCTTTGGTGCCATTCTACACTCACAGTGTATACACTGGTGTAACTTTATCAGCTCTGCAGGGATGATGTCATTTTCTCCAAGAACTTCTAAGTGAAACAAGAAACTGGTTCTTTCAACAAGCAAGAAGGCCCAATCCTTTTGTTTGGCTTTCATAGAATCATAAAATCATTTAGGTTGGAAAAGACCTTTAAGATAATCAAGCCTAACCATTAACTGTAGCACTGCCAAGTGAAGCCCTAAACCATGTCCCCAAGTGCCACATTTACACATCTTTTAAATACCTCCAGGAATTGTGACTCTACCACTTCCCTTGGCAGCCTGTTCCAGTACCTGACCACCCTTTCCATAAAGAAATTTTTCCTAATATCCAATCTAAACCTCCCTGATGCAACTTGTGGCCATTTCCTCTTGTCCTGTTACCTGGGAGAAGAGACTGATTCCCACCTCACACTACAGCCTCCTTCAGGCAGTTGTACAGAGTGATAAGGTCTCCCCTGAGCCTCCTTTTCTCCAGACTAAACAATCCCAGCTCCCTCCACTGCTCATTTTAAGACTTGTGCTGCAGATCATTCACCAGCTCTGTTGCCCTTCTCTGGACATGGTCCAGCACCTCGATGACTTTCTTGCAGTGAGCGGCCCAGAACTGAACACAGAACTCAAGGTGTGGCTTCACCAGAGCAGAGTACAGGGGGACAATCAGTGCCCTGGCCACACTGATTACAAGCCAGGTGCCATTGGCAATCTTGGCCACCTGGGCACACACACTGGCTCATGCTCAGCCGCTGTCAACCAGCACCCACAGGTCCTTTTCCACTGAATAGTTTTCCAGCCACTCTGTCCCCAGCCTGTAGTCCTGCCTGGGGTTGTTGTGACTCAGGGGCATGACCCGGCACTTGGCCTTGCTGAACTTCAGGCAGTTGGCCTTAGCCCCTCAATTCAGACTGTCCAGATCCCTCTACAGAGCCTTCCTACCCTCCAGCAGATCAACACTCCTGCCAAACTTGGTGCTGTCTTCAGACTTACTTAGGGTAGACTCGACCACTCATCCAGATCATCAATAAAGAGATTAAGCAGGACTGGCCCAAATATTGAGCCCCAAGGAACTCCACTTGTAACTGGCCGCCTACTGGTTTGTAACTCTATTCACTATCACTCTCTGGATTTGACCACCCAGACAGTTCACCCATTATTTTTTCAGTGCACACACCGTGCCCTCTTAGTCCTTCTCTATTTATAAGGCGCAAAATGAGGACTGACTTTTGGGGATGCATTCAAAAGGCAGTCCGTGAAAGAGGACACAGTTTTGAAATTCTCCACAGGTGCTCTGCTGTTGTAGTTGGTTGGTGCAAGGCCATGGAAACCCTGGGCACCCAGGGGCATTCCTGTGGCCATGGATACTCACTCTTCTCCTGTCTGAAGTGCCTCTGGATGACCTTTCACTTCCAGAGCAAAAAAATATATTAAAGGCAAGAGGCAACATTTAAGCATTCAAGCCCATCCTGGCAGTGGTCCAAAGGAAAAAAACCCAAACAGAACACAAGCCAACAAACAAAGATCCACAGATTGGGAAACTGCTGACAACCTAAGTAGCAGGAAGTTTTTGATGATCCAAAAGCCATTGTGAAGCCCAATTAAAAAGAAAACAACAGCTATGGTTGCTCAGCTTGGCCAGGCAAGGAATAGCTGACTCAATCATCCTAAAACAGAAGAGGAATGAACCTTTTTATCATGCATGAAGAAGGTCCAAAGTAAGAAATTAAAAATACAGTTTTCCACTCCATTAAAAAACAAAACAAAACAAGCCAAAAAAAAAAAAAAAAAAAGCCAAACAAAAAAAACACCAGAAAACATTTTCACTAAGTGTCAGCTCAGTGCAAAAAGCAACTGTGCGTGCAAGACCTTCCTACTCTTCCTTTATTTTGAAAATGATACTTTAATTTCTGCAGCAGAGGTATTCCATGTTGGGCTTTTTGTATCCTTTTTTTCTGAAGCATTTTATTGCTCTTCACTGGTAGAGCAAACATCCTGCTAGTTATTATGTTTAAATACATGCTTCAAACAGTTTTCAGGTTATTTGGTTTTAGACAGAGAAATAGGCCCCAGATGTTTCACTGAGAAGGTTTTCCACCAGGAAATTCATGGCCCTTCCAGATGTCTCAGATATCTAATAGTCCAAACTTATTTTTTCTTCATGACAGGCATGAATATGTTCTTTCCAACAAGTTGCTTATTAGATTATTATAAATGTATCCATAGGCTATAGGTGCAGACTGCACCAGATGGATTTGGGATTACTTGAAAGAGTGAGCAGCAATTAAATCTTCTTAGTCCTTGCCTCTTAGAAGTGTTTTGCATATCTATATCCTTGTTGGGCATACTATGGCAAGCAAAATTTGACAGAAAGAATCTAATTTAAAAATACATCATCTCTATTTGTAATTACATAAAGTAGGTTGAAATGAGGGCTAGTTTTCATTTCTGTAGACTTTTGACAGTCTTGTAGCTTTAATGACATGTAGACCTATCTTTTAGGTAGTAAGATGCAGAACCCTTGATGGTCATGTTTTTTCAGTAGCCAACATTCATGTCTCTCTCTGCTTTTCCTTATTGATAGGTAACTTTTGGATGTCTTACAGGCAGTAACTGCTGCCATTTCTCCACACCTTTGCTAACATTGTCTCTGTACCCCAGTTATCAGCCACTCTCCCTCTCAAATTGTTTGTCATGTTAACATGATCCAGCTAAGCTATCAGAGAGTGCTCTGACATTCAGGCCTCAGAGTTCCCACTATTTCAGACCTGACAAAAGGCTCACCATCTAAGAAAAAAACCCTACTTCTCTTTGCAGCTTTGTCCTTTTTTCCTGAGATAGTGGCACAAGAAATCTAAACAAGCAATGCTGGGAAGAAAAGTTAATACCGCATGTTTTTTTTAAACAGGAAACATGTCAGCTGTCATCTTGGGAAGCACTATACAAGACCGGGTTTGCAGGTTTATTTAATGTACTCTTGTTGGATTTTTCTGGCAGCAGCACCTCCTACTCCTCATAGATACACAGGCACAATTCCCAAAGAAGATACTGGGACTCTACATGGCCACCTGTAGGAAGACACAGATTTTGTACACAGATTTCTTAGACGGCCACAAAAATATATTGAGAAATATCAAGCTGGAAGAGATGAAGGTCCTGATTTTTAGGGAGGAAACAAAAAAGTGTTCTCCTCAGTGAAACAGGAGTCGGGTCTTTATCACACTCATGGTTATACAACTTCTCATTCACACCATAAGCACAGCTCTCCCATAAATCTCCATGGAATCATCTTCAATACCTCCTGAATCTCAGAGCAAAGCAGAAAGATCTGCCAACATGGTTTACAAGGATTTGCTAAGAGTATCTTCAGAGCTAGAGCTCTGAAGGCAGTCTTGTCTCAATTAGCTGTTCTTCCTGAACACACAGAGAGAAGATAATGTTTAACTGATTTATATTTTTTGTATGACCAAATGTACAAAGCTGTGTCTTGAGCTGCACTAAGAAAAACTTTTAAATCTTGATTTTATGTTCATTGGAGCACAAAACACTTCTAGTAAGAGAATTAAATCTACGAGATTTCTCTTTTTCTCTCTCCTTTTCCATTTAGAAATAGTGTTTATGATATGAAATTGCATTATGTTTATAACAAGAAATTGCACTGCTGAGCAACTGGATGAGTAACTGCAAGCCCTATGAACCAATAGAAAAGTTAATATACACAATTCATTTGTCCTAACTGCCCTTCCAGAGCCATATGAAAATATTGATTACTAGTGAATAAACAGTCCTTCTTTAGAAACCATTTATTAAATAATTGGGGTGGGGGATTGTAAACAGCCTTGGGTATAGATCTGCGGTCAATTTCTACTATACTTTGCAATTATTATGTAAGTGGTAGCTTTGTCCTTACGCTGGAGGGGAACCACAGCTCAAAGTCCATCACTGAAAATAAAAGCCAAGAATACTGCAAATACACGATAGAGAGAAATCCTGCAAGTGAAGCTTTGTAATTTAAGCTTATGTTGGATCTCTCAACCCCAGTTGAGAGCTTTGACAAACCTTCATTAGCTTTGACAGAAAGTGGATTAAAGATTTCAGCTGTTGGGTATATGCAGTAACTTTTTCATCACTACTTTTTCAGTACTGAGATGGTCTAAAATGCAGAAGTACTTTTATACCTTAATGTCCCTGTGAGCTGTGGGGGTAGTAGGGTTCCCTGCTTAGCAAAGGCAACCATTCAAGCATGGGTGACAGAAACAGCTCTCAGTCACACAGTCCAGTGAGACACCAAACCAGAAAACTGATTCCATAAAACAACAAGGCTTACATAGCACAGAGGGTCCCATTGCAGAAATGCATTTAAGAGAACCTCAGTATATAAATGCATAACATGCCAAAGGCTAAGCCAGGTATCCATGCTTCCCTCCCACAGCAGCCTTGGTTGAAATTTAGATTCAGGTGACACAAGTCAACTTGAGAACAGTGGTACATTTCACATAAAACATTCAAGAGATTCTTTTCCCTGGTCATAGACCTTTTTGGTACACTATGGTCATCTTTCAAAGAGTGTAATCAAGTCATTCAGCAATTTCCACTCCAGAAGGATTAGCCCTGATTGCTAAACAACGGTGTCATGATGACAAGCTGACCCTGCTTTGGCTGAATAGACATAGTGGTTCCTGAAATTTCAACAGGATGTGAAGAAAAAGGCATCTATGTTCATTACTAGCTATGGTTGATTTTCTGCTGGGAGCATTTTTGGTTGATAAACCACTCAGTTGAGTTACCCTTAAACATGTTCAGCTTCACATGCTTCTGGTATTCTTTAGTAGCATTTCACTTGTTTGCAAACGTAAAACAATATAAAAAATGCAACAAACTTGATGTAAAGCCTTTAGCAGTTGTTGGATGACTGTTACTATAAGCCTAAATAATGGCCTGTGACCAAACAATCATTGCAATACCAAATACGGATATTTACTTTTTCCAGGAAAAAGGAAAGGCAGAAGAACTACCAGGTTCAAAAGACAAGTACAAACCAGAAGCTGCTTATTCTTATATTATGAATACTGAATAATTTGACAGCATGATCAAAAGCCACTAACAAAGGGTAACAGACAATAGAAGTATAAAATCACAAGAAAAAGCAGAAAAAAAGCATGCATACAAGCACTAAATGTTCATTCAGTAGCCAAATAATATCTACAGTATATTTGAAAAAAGTACTCTGGGTTTGGATAGTAAAACAATTACTGTAATTTACACAAGGATAGAGTTACCACAGAAACTTACTGTTTAAGCCATTATTTTACTATAAAGAGCTCTCGGAAAAATACCATTTGAGAATCCAGCTGAGCTGCATATTAAGGCCATACTCATGGCCCGCTATGCCACCACATCCAGTTCATGATGATTCATCTTCACTCAACTTGCAAGAAAAATGTCTCCTCTAACCCATATCTAGAAAACCTCAGTGGAGATAGCCAAGCAAGCAGGAAAGTGGCTTTCAAGTACCAGTCATCCACCACTGTGCTATGGAGACACACAGGAAAACACCAAGAGTAATTATTATAAGATCTGGAAGTTTGAGCCACCACTGTGTCATCAAGAGCATGGAGAAAATATTCCCACCTTTTGACAACTGTCTTGTTACAATCTGTTAAATGAGACTAAAATTAACAAAAATATATTTGTGCTGAGAGAACCTTACATATCTAGAGAGTCTACATATATCACCGTGTATGCCAATGTGATATGTTCCTTCAACAGCAAGTATTTTGCAAATATCTTCCCATCATTCATTTTCTACGGTGTCTCCCAAAAACTGAAGGTAAATATAAAAAAAAAATCTTGTTCTCAAATCAAAAGTTTAATTTAATATGATATTTTTATTTAGGTTCCCATTTATATGTTCCTTCTTTACTTTCTTCAATTTAAATGACTTGAATTGAATAGCAAAAATATATACTGCTTTTTAAACCGAGGTCTTACTCATTAATATAATTTCAAATATCAGTAACGTTCTCACAGGAAACATGACAGTTAGAAGACTCTTAAGCCCATCAAAAGAAGTGCATCCCAAAGGAAAGTCTCATTAACACCTTTCCTGGGCGAATGACAGAATTCAGCACTCCAAAACTAGGGTGACTGCAGCTTGCAGCATGGTCATATTGTCAAACATCACCACTGTCCTGTAAGTTGGATTTCTATTTTTAATACAGATGTGGAATGGTCCATATTTAGCAGTGATAGCCCTCTCCTTAGAGGTGAGAAATGAAGATATAGATCCCTTCAGGCAAAAGAAACTGAATGTTGGTAAGAGCCCTGTTCAAAAATCAACTGCTTAAGCAAGTACTGACATGACTATCCTGACAAATTCTGTAAAATTTTTCATCCCAAAAACTTTTCCAACAAACATTCAACTAACTACTTTCAAACACGATGTTTACACTTGAGACAAAACAGTCCATCTAGACACAGTTTTATTGCACTAACTGGGCTTTTTTAGTATATTGGACTAGCATATTAAAACCATGGCTTAAACACGTTTCACCTAATATACAATAAAAAAGCCAGTTTTCCTCATAGCAACTTTAGATACTTGCTGCTCTGACACTCATGAGACCGCGATGTAAATATAATTTTTCCTCCAGACAAATAGAACAGCTGGATACCAACTCATTTGTGAAATGAGTTGTGAAAGTTTTCTCAGGGGCTGTCTGAAGTATAAGAGTTAGTTCAGCAAAGTTGGATAGACTTCCAAAGAAGAATTTAAAGGAGCAAAATAATTCCCCTGCCTCCAAACCATAAAAGAATAGATTAAGTACAAACCGTCTTTATCCTGAACCAGAACAAAACAAGGTGCCAATAAAAGACTGCTTTAGTACTTTGTTTTGTACGACTTTAGAAGACTATGCTAAGGTTGTAATATAAGACTCTAAAGAAAACTACATAAACAAAACATTAGAATTTGCAGCAGTAATGTTGGTATTTAAATGTCATGCCAATTTTGCCATTAGGAGACATACAGCTGAAACGCTTCTCCTGGAATCCCAGGCACTGCTCTCCTCTACCAACCCACTTGCTCCTGCACCCAGAGAGACAATGGCCCATGCTGCAAAACCTCTTGTGTCTCTAGAAGATGAAATGGCTATTTTCCAAGATTTGATAGAGGAAAGAAAATGTGTCTTGAATTATTCATTTTATAAATCTATATAAACGCAGATGTACATCCGAGGGTCAGGTAGGTTTTGTCTGTATTACAAGGGGGTTTGGTCTAGCATAGTAGTTCTACCATTTCTGCCCTTCTATACTGATGGGCCTCAAAGCTTCAACTCTTCTCTACTTCAAATGTTAGCTCTTCACTTGGTGACTTCAAAAAATTAACAAATCATCTTTATGTGACCCACTGCAAGCACCTCTGCAACTAAGAGTAAGCATTTCCAAACTGCAACTCAGGAATATGGGCAGCAGTACAAGACTCTTTTAATATCAAGTTGTACTGCACAGTTTAAATGTAATTTCATTACTTGCTTATCCTTTTGTTATCAGGTTACACTGTGTGGAGGTTACACCACCATGGTTTTCATAGATGGCCTGCCAGAAACTGATTCTGAGAATCAAGCAATTACAATGCTATTTATGTGTTTTAAATAGCCCTTTTATTCAAAAAGAACACACTTTTCTTCCTCTATTACCTGTAGTGAAAGAAAGGAACAGGCCATGATTACTCAAGGCAGTTGTCCCATGCACAAAATGACCATGGTGTCAGCCATCAAGAGTAACAAAGTAGTTATCGGCAATGGCCAAAATCTGTCTCCTTGAGAAGGCTGATGTACAGCAACTCACAAACCCACATCAGTTTTAAGCTGAGCTTGTGCCTTCTGATAGACCACAGGATGCAATACTGAAGAGCAGAAAGGGGATTGTTGCCCTGGGTTTTTTGTAAGCCTTCCGTTTTAACCTTGGAGTCAGATTCTTTTCACACAGTTTCATGTAAATAGTAGCCAGTGTTTACTTAACGGTATTTTCTGTTTTTCATTCCTTTTGTGATATGACAACTTTAATGAGCACCTTTCTTCTCCAGTGGGATGGAGAAGGAAGTGACATGCTCTCCAATCCCTTGTGGAGTTGGGACGTGTATAAGAATGAGATAATGTAAATAAAAGCATTCCATTTTCCTCCTTTCTGCTGAACCTGGCAGGTGTAAAAGCGTCTTTATTGTGTCTCCCCGGACACAGGGGATGGGTAAGATGAAGGAGACACGGCACAAACCATATAGCCTGCTTTGCTACACAGGCCTTTGTAATTGCCCAAACACCTCTGTGTGTTTATATAAACATTCTGTGGTTGGGGATTTGCACTCACCTCCCTTCTCCACAAGAAAAACAAACTAAACACAGTAATTAGCTTCAATAGCATCTGATTAGGTAAATAGGGGTTTCCGTTTCCATTAGTAGCTCATAAAGGCAGACACTAATATGAGTACCACTGAGGTCATTGCCCAGTGGTGACAGCTTTACAGTCAAGACAAAACGGGTTCCACTGCAACAGCAAACATGAGTCAAATTCCCTGGTAGGACAGGCACATGTTCACACAACTATGCTGTTACAGGCTATTGTAAGAACATTCAAGCCAAATCACTCAGACTTGCCCAAGCAGCTAATAAGAACTTCCCACAACAAATCCCATCAATATTTAACAGAGATACCCAAAAATAAACAACGGGTTTGATTTGCTAGAACAGATTATCCTACAAAGTATCTTGACATATCTATTCGCAAAGTTACAAGTGACAAAGTGCAGTCTACAAGAGATACTAAATTTGGCTAGCAACCTGCTCATGACTGTATTCTTGATTCTGGGCCAGGAAAGCTTTATAGACTTTCTTTTCTTTCTTATCGTGTACCCTCACCCTACTCCATCAGTCTTTGGTTGTCTCAGAAATCTGCCTTCAGAAATAACTTGAACCATACAACTTATTAGTAGCCACATGGAAATACAGCATAAAATCAGTCACTTTATTTAAACTGTCAAACATCCAGCTGGTTAAAAAGTACCACAGGGGCATGGCTTCAATAATAACCTCCTATGACTCACCTACAGAACACACTTCTGTCTTGACTTATTTTGAAAAATGGACAAATAATCAACATCAGAAAACAAAGGTAGAATTAATATTACTTTGATTAAATCTACATATACACACAAAAGTCCAAGAAAGCAATCTTTTTACAGTAATTATTTGGAGCTTATTTTCCCTTCTCTGATATTAACAACTCAACGCAGAGACTGAGTATCTGTCAGCCTTCATCCCATGCTAGCTCCTTCAGAGGAATTCGCTGAGGAAAAAAGTTTGGGTTTTTTTTCCTTTTGAGTATTTCTTCAAGCCATATTTTATGAATTGGTGCTTAATTATCTCAGACATTTAGATTACTGTTTTTATTTCAAGAAATCTAATTTGGTGGATGAAGAACACGAAAGTATAATTTTAATCAATCTCCCTTGAAACTTCCTAAAATAACACTAGCTGATGAGTACTCACAAGATAGTAAGCTATTTCCCTCTTGTCGGCTGCATATATCATTCTGAAATATTTGCTGGAGTATCAGTGACAAACTGTAATAACATAAAGGAAGTAAATATAGCTCAACTTACACTGCACTGAAAAATATTTCTAATCTCCTTTTTGTCACTCAAATCACACCTAGCTATAATGATTTCCAAATGCTATGGTCTATTACCAGTGGCTTTCCCACAGAAGCAACATCAATCTAAAGAATGGGTTTAAGGCAAGGACATTCTTTCAACAGCCTACCAGAACTATTGAAGAACAGTATAGTAAGTCATTTATTTGAGCTGTAACCATGTGAGCCAAATTCATCAAGTAAAGAAAATATCTTCTTCAAGCATTAAATCCTAGAAATCATGGGACAGCATTCTGCCTATGGCCTTTGTCAACTTTTAATTATGTCATGTTACCAACAGACTGCCAAAGCAGAGTGCAACTGATAGCACACAGCATGTCTGAGTACAGCCTATTTTTAGCCTGCAATTCAATCAGCACTCTTACAATGGCAAGGATTAAAGTCCAAGACAGCCACGTTGCTGTATATAGGCCAAAGCAATTACATGTTGAAACATGTTGAGAGAACGTGGCAGCAAACTGGAGTCAATGTTGGGAGGAACAGCACCAGACAGGCAGCTGCTCCGCGGTAGCCAACGTCCTTACTGGCAGAGCACACACTCCCATCTCGCCCATCTTTGTTAATAGACCACAAAGGAAAACATTAACACAAATGATAGTTTTACCCCAATTCCTTTCAATATGATTTAGCGCTTATGAAAGACAGACAACATTTTGGCAACTTTGAAAATCAATGTCCTTCTACCTTCATTGGCAGCTGTTCTGCCTTTAGCTTTGTCAACACTGAGCAGCCCCTTTCCATCCTGCCTAAGAATGCTGCCAACAAGGAGACAACTCTATCCTCATCCTGTGCTTTCCTGAACTCTTGTGCTGAGGTAGCAGTTACAAAATTTGCAAGGATGCTTTTAAATATCTGTCATTCATAACACCGAAGAAAAACATTTAAAATTTTCAAGCCAAAATATTTTTACACATTCAAGTGCTAACTCTTAATTAAAAATGTTACACTCTTGCTGGGTTTTTAATCTTCAGAAGTCACATTTTCCGGCTCTTCCCATCCAACTGTAGAGACTTTAAAAAAAAAATTTAAAAAAAGAACCTTGCTGTGTAACAGACAGCATCAGACTTAGGACCTATAGGGTCTAACGTTTTGAGGCTATCAAAACAAAAAAAAAAAAAAGGTGACACCACAATAGTGGTGTCCTCAAACAGTAAAGGCTTTCACACAGTAAAACTATGGGTGAATACTAATCAACAATGTGAGGAAGCGTATGGCTGCGTTCCATTACCACCTTCATGGGACCGTAAATCTTCTTTGATACAGCCTCTGAAAAGTAGCCTAAACAGTATCCTCTTCCTCTTCATCTTTATACAAATGACCATTAGGAAATACTTCCTTCAAACCCATTGATGAGAGAGAGAAAAAGACTACAAGGAATAAGTGCATATTCTGAGAACTTTCAAGCTAAACACATATACAAATTATGGGCACATCTAATTAGCAAAGAAAGAATTCTGTACCTTGAGATAATTCTCTCCATTATAACAAGCTTCCAGATTTCAAATTTACTAAAGGTGGTAATTTCTCCAAAGGGCACATTTTGAGTGCTGATCACTTCTCTTTAGCAAGCTGAAATGAAGGCACCAAAAAAACCAAATTCAGAGTCTCTGAATAATAAGTTCAGAAACTCAACAACATGGGCACACCCTAGGTTTAACATAAATTCACATTTATAACTGGTGGCTTTTTCATCCACATTTCAAATCTAAGCAAAAAAAAATCCATTAAGAAGACAGAAAACCTAAAAGCATAATTCAGCATCATCTGAACTGAGAAACCCATCTTAAGTCTCAGAAAGCATACTTCTTTAATTTCTGAAAGATGAGGATTTTCCTCCACCACTTTCCCCACAACTCTCAGCTTTGTCAGAAAAATTACTCATTTTTCTTCCCAGACAAAGCTCAGTCTAGAAGAAGCGTAACTACAGTAATGCACACATTAGGCAGAGTAACATCCAGCAAACCCACCATACAGTAGCTGAAACAATACTGCAGACAAATTGACTTTTTAATTAGGCTAAAAAAAGGAACAATTGAAATCAGCATCTAAACAAGAACGCATTACTGTCTAGAAGGCAAGTATAACAAATCTAAGTGCATTACTTGCAGTAATTCAAGCTCACTTCTGTGCAAAAATAAAGGGGATACAACCAAGCAAAAATAATGCGGAATACTACAGTATGAAGCGAAGGCTGTATATAAGACACTACAGGAATGCTCAGCTCACAGGCAAACAAAACTGTGGATACCAAACACAGAAGAGTTGCGTTTCTTTCTGCCTTCTATAGTCACAGACAAAAACACCTCATGTATTATAATCAAACCAGACCAAAAAAAAATCACAGTAAGATGAGAGTCTTTTAACTGTGACCAGCAATGATCATTGCAAAACATTAATCATTTTGAATGCTAATACAGGATAAATCTGTCATGTCTGTCTGAAATAAAATACCATGTTTCACTTATACACTGCTTTTCCACTTGTGAATGAAGCCTGCCTGCCTTACTTGTAGTCACTGGAGTTACAGACCGCTTGCATTTATAACTGAAGCTCGAATCAACTAGTGCAAGCACAAACTGCGTAATTTAGCAACACCTTTTCTTCCTCAGGAACACAGTTTAAAAAAATAAAAACATTTTCAAATCACATTACAATTTCCGATAAAAATGCCTAAAGGAAGGAGTTTGAAGTGTGCCTCATGAGGGGGACTTCAAAAATTCAGAAAGCCTTAGGATCAGCAGCGCTTCACAACCAGACATACATGAATCTGCATCTCCTTGGCACTCACCACTATCAAGCTTACCAGTCTTTGCACCCTTTTGAAGGTCACCAACTTTAAAAAAAATAAGTAAACCCAAACCAAAACACAAAGAAAATCCTGCAAATTCACTTATATTTACAGACAATAATCGGACAAAGAGGTCCTTCCTGCCTGTGAGGCAGGGCAGCACAGGCAAACCTCACCATTTCGGGAATCTGAAACAGGTACCCTTAATTCTCTGCCTGGCAAACCTGGAAGGGTCTTCTCTAACAGAGACACCAAGACCTCCTATAGAGAGGGCAAAGGACTCAAGATTTTCACAAGCCAAGTCCTTCACAATGCTAGAGCTGAAGGGGAAAATAACAACCTTTTGTGTGTGGAGTCAAAGGTCATGCTCCAGGGCCAGCTGCTGCAGTATGGTAATAAACAGAGCGTAGATATGTAGCTTTTTCAATTTCTTCACTTCCTATAAAATGCCAAGTCTTTCCAAGTACTAGAAGTCTATTTATGTCCGTGCCATAGGTAGAATGGGTTCATCACCGGCACTTGGAGAAAACTCAGAACTTTTATTCCACGCTGACAAAAAACAGGCACAAGTCCCCATTTGGCATTTCACTAGCACAGATGAGATTCCTGTTGGTTTCCGGATTGCACGCTCCATTATTATGTTCTTTCCTTGCAAGCCTTGCAGTAATGCAGTAAAGAAAGCAGACACAATGTGCTTTTTCAACTAGCTTTACCTGGCATACGACCCTTAGATAAGCAACCTGGCTGGCACCGCTATGACAGCTGCAAATGCCTTCTTTGCCAGCCCCCAAATAATGCCAGGTGGTTCACACTGAAAAAGCAGAGAAACCCCACCAGAGAGTCCAGAGACTTCATCTTCCCCTTGCTGATAACACAATCGTCAAAAAAAACCCTAAACACAAAATCCACAGGCATCTCATCAGCAGCTGGAGCAGCTGCTTTACCTCTGATGCTGCTACTTGTGGCTGCAATAGTATACTTACAGTTATAAAGAAAATACTTATTTTCTCAATTTCACTTACAAAGGCTGAAGGGCTCATTAGTAAATCTGAAGCAACTAGCTTCAAGGAACAGCACTGAAATGCCCCTCATTTTTATTTTTTAACCAATATCAAAGTTACTTAAAATTATC
Organism: Platysteira castanea; assembly: GCA_013397175.1. Lineage (NCBI taxonomy): Eukaryota > Metazoa > Chordata > Aves > Passeriformes > Platysteira > Platysteira castanea. The sequence goes on from VYXC01000822.1 coordinate 1,710,036, forward strand.
TTTTGAACTGGTGCAGTCTGTAGCTTCTAAAAGAGAAGACAATGCAGAAACCAAGATGAAGCTAACCTTTCTTTCTTTCCTAAATAGGGAAATACAAGCTATCTGTAAGGGCATTTTATTCCAATATAATCATGCATGCTGTGTACAAGAAGAAAAGGGTATTGCTTTATCTGTATCACTAGAGTTAAAGCAATACAACTGCACGAGATACAGCTTACTACTTTTGCGGCACTGATGAACACAAAACTTCAAGCTGTACACAACCCCCCACTACATGTGTGCATGTAATCACACATACCGTACTTTACCTTGTATTACAATTTGTTTATTTATGCAGCTTCTTCTTATCATCCTAATATCAAGAGTTTAATTGTTAGTAAACACAAGACACCACTGCCCAAGTTTCATTTTTCCAAGTATATTTGCTTTGTCATAAAAACCCCTCTAGAACTACAACTAAAAGACAACGAAGCTGCTTTTTCAGTCACCCCGTCCTTTCTGTTCAGCCTAACGATCACTACCATGTAAAATGATGACTGATATGACCAAAAAATTAGTAATAATGCATTGCCCATGTTTTAACAACAGCAACTAGGTATGCAGGACCAAAACTAGCAATTTTCCACGACTTTCTGGAAAAAAAATAAATAAATATCCTCCTTACAAAATAGATAGAGGGTCAGTTGAGTAAGATGACTACTAAAGTCAAGTAGTCATACTGAAAGTAAAGTAAAAGGTCTAAGTCTTTTTTTTTTTTTAAGCATCCTTAAAATGGTGGGAATGACAGAATTACTTCTTTTTAACTATTTGGAATTCGAAACTGCAATGCATTTTTTTTATATATATGTGCTAAGCTGATGACATGGACAGTGAACTTTCAAGTTTTGCTCATCATTACTTCAATAGTTTCATATGCCAGATGGTTGCAGATGTTTCTAGGTAGCTAGGCCTACTAGAGAGCTCACTGCTACTATTGTCCCAACTTGTTCCACCGCTAAAAATATGTAACAACATTCCTTGCTGTCTTATTAATAACTGTAATACAATATAAAGTTAATATTAATATAACGCAATCCAGGTTGTGTGGAAAGTGATGACAGAGGTGTAAGTAGCTGGCATTCTTTCCTCTAAGCTGGTAATGAAGTAATACCTTAGCACATGGGTACAGCCTACTGAAGCAGCACTTACTAAAGGGGCTGTATAGCCCCAGCCCAGACCACTTGGGGTCACTCAAAAATACAAAACACCTTTTGAAAGAGTAGAGGTACCAACCTGTCCTGGCTGAATTCCAGACAGAGAAGTGGACTGTAAAACCAAGCAGGGTTGTCATAAGTGATAATGTGATGGATGGGTGAGTTACAGCCCAGCTGCCTTGCATACATTTGCACAAAGGTTGTAACGCTCACCGTCACAACCCAGTGAGCGGGATCAGACAGAAAGAAAAGGGACTGTCATTTAGACCCTAATTACTGGCAAGGTAGGATGGCTGTGGATGCACTAACTAGGAAGAGAAAACTCTTCTTAAACATTGTGAGAACTTTTGTTCTTATTTAGAGCAACACAGGGAAAAGAGGAGATTGCAATATGCCAAGTGCCACATCTCTGACTATTCCTTCATCAGCACAGATATGAACTGCAGTCGTCTTAAGTTTCTTGCTCAGTGAATCCACTAGTAGTCTTCATACAAGAATTTGGATGAAGTGAGGTATCTACAAACTGATTTTGAGAGAAAACATCAAAATTTGTAACTGCAAGCATGAGATTTGTGGTCGGATAACATCAAAGTTGGACTTCTTCCTAATTATCTCCCTTCTTTGATTAAGAACCTCCAGGAAACATAGGGTAATGCGAGTCTCCAGAGGCTGCATCTGATCAATCTGTGATTGAAAAATTTAGTGGAGTCCTGAGAACTACCAGCACACTCGCTCCTACCATTCTTGACACGGAGCTCTATGAAGACTCTTGAGCTATGATCAGCCAAACTGAGTGACTTGCAAGAGAAGTGTCAAAGTCAGGAATCTCTGGGATAGGTCTGTGCTCCTGCTTTTACAACACAGCTTTTAAACCTAGATCAAACAACTGAACTGAACTACAACTTGTCCAAACCGTAACTTGTCAGAAGAAACTTGAAGAACTTCAAAGGCATCTTACCTTAAACTGCCAGAGGTAAAGCCTGGTATTTGACAATTACTTTGTATCTGTTCTACGGGTATTTCTTCTCCTTTGAAGGCCTCACTGCAGAAGACAGTAAGCTGTGGGAGACTGACAAGCTTTTCACAGTTGTGCTTTAGGGCGAGTGTTTATACTCCCCCAAAAAAGTGTGCTTCACACAGGACTCTGATGCAGCTTGTGCTGTCAAGTCAGGAGACAAAGCAGTATCCTACCCTCCCCTGCCCTCATAAATAATTCCCTATAAAATACAAGTACACACGACTGCTACAGGGTCAATCTCTTGAAGCACAGGAAATTTTCAGCTCCAGAAATACTTGCCTAGAATCAGAATACTTTGGAAACGTGTTGGAAACCACCATTGTGTTATATCCTCTCTTCTCCTGAAGGATGAAAAAGGCTGATGTCCACCTGCCTCAGGGAGAATATGAAAGACCTATGTGTCTTGACAGCCCTGAACTAAAATACTTCCCAGTGCTCAGCAGCGACACTTGCAGAAGATATCAGCCAGTTTCCCCCAAGTGTGGGTTCATTTTCCCTTGTTTCCATCTTCTATTCTTCAGCTCCCATTAATGACATAATGACTAACCCAAAAATACTCTCTTCAGAGAACAGCTGCTCTGTTTACCAGAACCTCCACCAGGATCAGGATCCAAACCATACTTTCTTCTTTTTCTGCCTAGCCTCTATGGACCAATGCATTATTACTTAATGCCAAGGAAACCCAGGGAAGAGGAGCCAGCTGGTAGGTTTACTGCTCTCAGAAAACCTGAGGCCACTGCCAGGATATAGCCTGGCACAGAGTTCAATGCCAGAGCTGAGCTCCATGCCAGGACACAACCAGTGGAACAACCCCTGCTATCAGTTTACAACACACCATGCCTCAGAGTGAGCCCTGGCTCTAATGTAGGGCTAAATCACAGCAGCTGAAGACAGAAATGTGGATGGCTTCTTTATGAATGAAACTCTCGAATCCCTCTAGTGCTCACTGGATTTATTTGCTTATACCACTGTTTTCTGAATGACACTGTTCCTAATTACAAATTCTTGGAACGGATTTAAACGCAGAAGTTGTCTCCAGTTTTCTCAGAGGGAACAGGAGGTCAAAACAATTATCCTTATGGCACTATAACTCTCCACCATCACCACCAGTACACCATATGCATGGAAGGATTTTTTTATGTTGTTTTCCACTGTTAGACAAAGTATTTCAATTATGTTTTCTTGATAAATTAGGCAGCATGACGTCCTATATTATTGTAAAGATGTATTTCTTACAGAGATGCCCCAACACTGAAGACTACTGCGGCACGTGAAAACAGACTATAGCAACGCACTCAGCATGCTGTAATTATGTGAATAAGTTATAATGAAGAAGATCTCTAAAAAAAGCACACCACTTGACATCGGCCATGTATATATAGCTACTCTCCTGAGCGACCCTATGTCAGCAAGTCGTAAGTATCAAGTAACTCAAAGCAATTCAAAACCAACAAACCCAGTGTACCAAATTAGATTCAAAGAGCATTACTGGCACTGGGCCTGAGCCACAAATTTAGACCCAGTTCTGAATTTTCCCAAGGTTCACAGAAATGGGCAAAAGGGACATCTGAAGTCAGAGTCCAAACTAGATCCAGTTCTACTTCATACAACAGACAGTAATAATGACCTAAAATCCTCATAAACAATAAAAGCCAAATTCAAAATGGCACCTTAGGGAGCCAAACCTACATAGGCAACCCACAAAAGCCCTGCAACGTGACGTAGTTACTCAGCAAGAATTTGTAGATGTGGCTAAAAATACTGTAAGAGAATTTGTGGTACTTCATTGCATCGTCAACTAGGATGGTGTATTATCATCTAGAACCAAATCACTCATAACCACAGGGGATAGCTGAAACAAGCCTTCCTGATGGCAGTGCCCTACCCCATGAGGCTCAGTGTGCACGCCAGACAGAACCGAGCACAACTCAATGAACAGCAAGCTCCTGTATCCAGGGACATGGATGTAGAGAAAGGTATGTGCACAGAGAGAAGCAGGGAGGGAGAAGGATACAATAAGGCACTCAATTCCAAGTGAAAGAAAGATTGCAGACACTCTTCTTATCAGTTTTCCCTATCAACCAGCTTAGGTGCTCCACATTATTCAGGGTGGTAAAGACCATCCCAGACATTATTCTTGGAACTCAGTTTCTTAACTTCCCTGCAAACCTCTGTAAGGATCTAAAACCATTGCTGCTCAGAAGTAAATTTGTAGATCTAGACTCAAGTAAAATTGTAAGTTTACAGAAAAAAAGCATTAAAACCAACATGTGAAATTGAGCTGTATTTTCAAAGAACTAGATTGAAGAAATCCTGCCCTTTGGAGTCAAGCTAGACATCTGTTGGTTACAAAAAGGCTACTAATGACATTCTGTGACAGGTCCAAATGTCAAAGCAGTTTTTGTTTACTTTTTAAATGGTTTTCTTAATAATTGTTTATATGACTTGCAATATACAAGTTGTTTTACTAACTACAAAAATGTGTAGTGACCATCGTCACTACACTGTCATCATTACTAATTTCAAGACAGCAATGGCGAAATCTGACTCCATTGAAGTGATCTGGATTCCTGCTACTGACTTCATCCTCTCAAGTAGGTTCCACAGCAGTACATCATCTACAAGATGTACAAATCATCCAGTGATGTGAAGGCAACAAGTTGGCAGCTCTGTTCAGAGAGTAAGTGAATGTTCATCTAAGTCAAGAGATGGCAACTTAAAACCTGCTGGATAAAAAGCTAGCACTGATCATTCAAATCTGCTGGCAAAAAGGCCAACAGTTTATAAGACTTCAGAAATTATTTAGACGTTGGTGTTCCTATGCATTTCATCATCATCATAGAAAGGCTTGTGTGGGAAGAGACCTTGAAGTTCCAACTCTCCTGCCATGGGCAGGGACACCATTTGAGCTAGAAACTCCTAGGTCTGTTTCAAGGTATTTTGCACTGGTCACTGTGATGATACTAAATGGACCATCAATCCATTAGCTCACTAATTTTCAAAGTAATTAATCAATCAAACCTCAGATGTGTCAATGTGAACCGACACCTGAATTTCAACCTATGCTCTGCTTTGACAGCTGCATTCCTCTGGGATCACAGAGTTTGCCCTGATCTCTGGGTGAAATGAAGCAAAATTCTCAGTCAACTAATGTGGTGATCTTCTACTGACTAGTGAATACAGTCTTGAAGAACAGCTGCAGAAAGAATATGCCCACGTCCCAAAAAGAAAACAGAAGAAAGCAACACAGATCAGTTTATTCTACAGAATTACAGGCACAAAGATGTAATGCCAAACACAGAAATGCTGCCCTAACTGCAAGTGCAAACAAGGAAGTACGCTTTCATTATAATGAATAAAGGTAAACAAGTCTAATCAACACTTGGGGTTTTTTTTACCTTACAGAAGCCAAGAGATAGCCAAGAGACATAACTAAGGCTCTCTAGAAACAGGCAGTGGCTCTGCAAACGCAAAGGTAACCGTAACCATGTAAGCAGATTTCAATGAGCCTGCCTACACCTTCACAACAGAAACAAAATATTTGGAAGAGCCAGAACCTCAGATTAACAAGTCACTGGGCCAGGACTTGCCTTTAGCAGAGCAGCTACCTTTCAATAGCCGGGTTTACAGCACCTCTAGGGACATAGGCCATCTCTCACCCAAAGTCTGCAACTCCACTTTCCAAACATTAATTAAACTTGAGAAACACTGCACACAGAAAGACTGGGCAGGAGTTAAGCATACAAAAGTGGCCATGGATTTTGGATGGCTCCTAAGACACTAAAACAAGGTGGTGGTGTTGGTGTTAGTACATTAAGTTATAAAACCCGCCAGGAAAGTATTCAAAGCAAAGCAAAACATAACACAATGAAATACCCTTGAAAATGAGGATGAATTAATTCTAAACCCAGATTTTAAAATATCTCTTTATTTACTTCATCAGGTGTTAGAATCCATCCTGCCTTTCTTTTAATTAGCTTTAACTCCAAAAAAAAGCCTCCCTTGAAAACAATGGGACCACTCTGAATTGGGGACGACTGAGCACATGAAAACAGAATTGACCCAGCGCACCAAGAGCTTCCAAAGTTTTTGTGCTTTAGGCAGAGCTCTGTTCACTGGATGCTGTATCCTTGGCAACTATTATGCAAGGAAACCGTTCTACAAATGCAAAACTTCTGTCTGCCACATGAGCTTTTCTCTGAAATACTTTTATGGGGTTCTGGATATCCTTAAATCTAAGGGGACACACAGCCCTTTGTCATCTTCCCGCAGGCTCCCATGAGCATAATACAACAAGCGATGTTAAGAGAGTATTTTCCTCCCACTTCATCACAGAACAAATAAAAGTTTTACAACTTTTACTTTGAAGAAAAAAAAAGCGGGCATTTTTTCCTTTCTTCTTCAGTGCACGCTGCAGAACTAATGTGCAGATACAAGATAATAATGAAAGGACATTATTATTATGTCAATCAATGGCATTGCTTTGAAAACTAAAAACTCAAGGATATTGCTCCGGTGCCTGACTTCAAGGGCAGAGCTACAGATGCCAGCACATGTATTAGAAGAAGCATGCAAGAAGAGATAGGTAAGACTTGACAAGGGCCATGCTGCAGTTCTTCGCAAGAGGGACTAATAGCACCGATTGTTTCAAGGGCAGCAGACACTGCTATTTTTACCAAAGCCCCGGCTGGAACTGCCTGGCTCATTAAACCTCACCACGGCAAAGCCCGCGTCCTGCCGGCGCGGCCGTGCTCGGCGCAGCCCGGCTGGCCCGACACACCGCCTTATCCCGCAGTATCCACAGATACCCAGACAACGCTAGCGAAGGACAGGCACCGAGTACTTGATACCCAGCTTAGGCTTTGGTTTGAGGAGGTTTTCCTTCTCCTGGGGAAAGCGTGAGGCAGCTACAGCTAAAGCAGAGGCTGTAGCTGCCCTTGAGGGCGTTTGGGAACACAGGAGAGCAGCAGAAGGAACCCCTCCGCCGTCCCCGGGGGCCTCTCCCCAGAACTTACGGAGATGCCGATACTGCCGGGGCGAGGGATAGCGCCGGCGGGGGCACGGGAGCCGGCGGGGCAGCGGCGCCGCCGGGCGCGGAGCCCGGGCT
>VYXC01000822.1:1723477-1782386 GCA_013397175.1 Platysteira castanea
GGAGGTTGCACAGCTTGAAGAGTATAGCAAGGTGGAGAATGAGGGTCCCAGGAGAGACCTCAGAGCCTGTAGATTAGGCTTAGATGGAGAGGTTGCTAAGTTGGGCCACAGAAGCACTGGAAAGAAAACCTGCTAGGGAGCAGAGGGGAAGCCACAGAGTTTGCTGCTACTTAGAAAGTTAATGAAATAAGGCAAAGAAAGCTGGAAGCAAGCTCTGATTTAATGCTGCCAGAGCTTTGCAAGAGGAATTGGCTACAAGCATTTTCTACTTCTGCTCTGGGTTCTCACTTTGAGTTTGCTGGAAGTATACTAGCCTATATTCTAACACAGTCTGGCTTTTGAATGGAAAAAGCCATTTGATCCACTTTGGGAAGTTTACTTTGGGAAAGGGGGTCGACAGAGCTTGCCTCATCTCTCTCCTCATTCTGTGATGCATTCTGTACACTAGAGGAGAACAGCAGAGAGGTAACAGGGGCTCCTCAGCTTTGCCTTCAGAGAGGATATGAGGCAAAGGCTATTTCCAGAAGCAAGGTGAGACTATGACGGACCAGTTGTCTGTCCTAGTATGGCAAATTCTGTTACAACCCTCCAAAATTTCAGTAATTTCCTGCGCAGTAGTTACCTGAAAACATAGATTTTTTTGACTCAGCAATGGATGTTGATTATTTCTTTTCAGTGGGATAAATAATAAAGCACAGTGCTTTTTCTCCATTATAAAAAAGCACATGAGCTGAAAAAAACCCACATGCAGCAGTAAGAATGGTTGTTAAGGTGCTTATTTTTTGACATATGAATTCTGAAATAAGCTGACATTGGTTTTATCAAATATAATGTTATCTTGCTAGTGTAAGATCTTACCATAAAACTCAGCTAGTCAGTCTTGCATAGAAAATGGGAAGGCAATGCCATGATGTCATGAATTACATTACTTAGCAACAAATTGTATTTTCAGGTGTAATTTGTATTATTGCTCTTTTAATTTTTTTTTTCCCAAAGCAGAAAAGCTCATGTCTCACACACATTTGTACAGAAAGCCTCTATCATTACAGGATTAAGGAGAAGGAAACAGGGATAAAGTAACCTGCTTACAGACATGCTGTAGCTGTGGCAGCCTTTTTTGCATTTTCAGCTCAAAAGAAACAAGTACCAGACAAAAGTAGAGCAGACATTTAACAGACAGCAGCCAGGAATTTGGTGGCCATTTGCTGGCACATGACCATAACTTAGAACTACTGAAAATCTGTCAAGACCCAGTTCACTTTTAAAAGTATTGTCTAAGATAAGAACAACCTCGCCTTGAGTAAAACAGTACATTTCGGTTTGAAATCCGAGCATCTGAAATTTGCTTTAATTTGTCTGTTACCATCAGCATTAACCCAGTGATTATTTGTTATCACATGACTTTATGGTTTATAAAGTAATGCTGAGTTTTGCCTTGGTGATTTGTATAAATTAACTTTGGAAGAGAAAATAAAGTTCATCATCTTACATTTTGGGTTTCCACTTTGTACTGTGGATGCTCATTTGATGCAAATTGATCTAGAAACTGGGAAGGTTAAAATTAACAGATCTTACAGGGAAAAGTGTTTATGAAAAAAAAATACAAATGCTTGGTGTGCTTGACAGTTAATTAGTCCTTTTGTCAACAAAATGAGCTTCTATAGCTTTAAAACTTGTCTTCATAGTCAGACATTTGCACCTTAGGTTAGTTAGCTGCTAATTAAGATACTAGTTAAAATATATTTTCCCCAGTCAGTGTGTACACATCCAACAAGTGTATTCCAGTACTGGACCAAGAATAAATATTTGTGGTTTGATGAAAACACAAGGGAGTGTTCGTATCAACTTTTATAAACAAATGAAGTGACTGTAGATAACCCAGCATTATTTATTTTGACGTAAAGAGTCCTATGCTAATATAAACATCCTCAATGCAAAATTACTTGTGACTGGTTCTGTAAACACGAGATCATAAACAAATTTCTGGGGACAGTTAAAACAGGAGAATATTAGCCTTAGTGACCAGTCACCTCCCCCAGGAGGAAGAGCAGGAGACTTCATCATAAGAAACTGCAACATAATTTGTACATACCCTTTTAATGATAAACACTATTTAGCAGGTGATTTTGTATATTCCACAACAGTTTTGGTTTCAAATATTCTTCTTTCATACACTTTTCTAGGTTCATATGTTCCTATAAGTATAAACAATCGCTCCTTCCTTGAATGCAGGCATATACTTGACCTCATGTCGGTTTCACATTAGTAAGTTCCACAGGCTAAATACGGATTTTTAAAAATCCTTCCTCTTCATCATTTTGGAATTTCCCTATTTTCGATTTTCTTTAAAGCTTGCATTATTAGACAGCTGCATAGATACTAATACTTTTCCTTTTACAGCATTCATTGTTTTAAATAGTTTTTTCACCTTTTTTTTTATTCAATTGCTTTGTAAAATAAACATGTATAATATTTTCTTCTGTTCTTCAAATGGAAATTTTACATTCCTGTGCTATTTTTTAGTCTATCTCTGAGCATGACGTATGCTTGGCTTGTATTTTGGGGAGTGGAAAATTGAAAATTGGACAGAGAATTGTAAGAGTAAAAAGAAACTATCTTCATAAAGCCATTGTAATGTTTTCTGTATTAGTTTTTATCCTATTCTTTATGCATCCAAATAGTTTTAGTTATTAAATTTTTAGCTTTCCAGCCCCTGATGTAGATAGAGCAGGAGTTTCATCTATCTTTTCAGAGTAAAGTAATACTATTTTTCTGGAATGGGCACAATTACTATAGAACATAGTAAGATTTCGTACCAGATGCATACTGCTTCTTCCAATGTATAGCAGAAACACGTCACATATTTTAAGGTTTCTGAATAATTTGTTGTAATGACTTGTCTTACATCATCTCTCTTGTGTACATCAGTCTGCTTGTAAATTTGATTATAAATATATATATGCATAGGCAAACAGAGAATTCCTGCATATCCCATACTTATGGGAGCAATTAAACATCTTTCTTGAGTTGCAGGTGGCCATTTTGAACACTGGCTTTTTGAAGACTTGCAAAATAATTCCCTACTAGGACTCTTATTTAAGATCTCCTGCTTGAGGGCTGGATGGCACAAGAACCCTGTTGCCTCGGGGCCAGTGAGCTGTTTTCTGTTTTGCTTCTCTGAAATATCTTCTACCTCAGGCTGTGGCCCGAGGTTGTGACTTGCAACTCAGTAAATGTCCATTTTCCTTTTCCTGAAGGAACACGAAGGGATCCCTAGGTATTCCAGATAGATGGAAACCTGTTCTGCTGGTTAAAGCTTGCAGGCCTAATCCTTGGACCAGTGCCACTTGATACCAGCCAGCTGAGGAGTTTGCCTTTTTGGATATTACTTTTCAGTTCAGTCTTTTGGACTTCTTCTAAGGAAAACTCCAAGAAACCTGCAGAGATGTTGCTTGTCTGTCTCCTTGAACTGTGTTTGGTTAAGAGGGAAAACAGTTACACCTCTCTAACCATTTCCTTGGATGCACTGGCAGGGCCAGATAATCACAACCACCAGGCTCTTCTCCAATTGACTCTTCACTCCTCAGTCGCATGTTGGGCATGTGGCTTGGTCAGGGACTAGGTGTTGGAAAGCTCTGGATGTGCTCTGGGCCCAAAACTTGGAACTATTCTAGTCATGTGAGAGGTTTTTTATCCTGGTGGACTAGTCAGGCTCTGAGTAAAATAAAGAGGCAAAGTTTTTAGGATCAGCCAAATGTTTGTAGTATGTCAAAATTCATCCCCTAAAAAGAAAGAATGATAGAAAAATCTCCTGTGAGAACTTCATATACGCAGACAGAGATCTCACTTTTTGAAAATATTATTCAGTTTTTATCAGTATTTTTAATCAAAAGAAAGGAACTCCCTGAAGGAGCTGCTTACTTTGTGCTATTCCTAAAACTCTGGGTACCAGTATATCTTGCTTACCACTTGAACTGTTAAGTCAGAAGGCACTACACCCTATATTTTAATGTGACACTGTTTCCCCCTTTCCATCTTAGGAAAGCACCCCCAAAACCAAACCCATAATGTGTAATTCTGGTGGTCTAGTCCTCACCCCACATCTGCCATCTGCCACCATCTGAGGCAAGGAGCAGAAATAACACACAGTGATTTAGGAGGAGAGAGAAAATTTTCTTATCCTATCATGAAACATTAATTTTACAAAATATTTTATCAGTAGTATTGAAAATGTCTTCTGGTTGGAAACTCATTTGCATCAGCATGCTACCCTCTCCTCTTGTTATTCTTTCTGCTGTAGAAAGGCACTTCTCAATGTTATCTGTATGAAAAGCTTTTAGATTTACTTTCTCCAGTTTGCAGGATTTTGTCCCCTTAACTGCTGAATAGTGCAAATAACCTGTAGATCTCTGCTGAGATAAGGAGTAGTGAATGGAATTTTTGCTCAAGGCCACTGTGTTCAAGCACAGAAGCTTGGGCACCTCCTACAAACCCCTGTAATCAAGATTCAGAAAATGGCCTTGCCCTACCTCTCCCTTGAAGCCCCCAGGTGGGTGCCTGTGAGACTGTGGATACTGAAAGTTAATGAGGCCACAGCTAGAAGAAGTCACGTGTAAGATTGTGGGTGAGGCACAGATGGCTGAGGAGGATCACAGACGGCTTTCCTGTTGGAGAGCAGGATAGGGAGGCTGCAGTGAAGTTCAGCCAGGACTTCAGTAAAGGTGGTGAGAGTCCTGATTCCCAGAGGGATACAGGAGTTAGGTGGATGGGCTCAGTCAACCAATCAGCGTGAAGCAGCTCATTTTCAGCACTGCATTAGCCATAACAACTACCCCAACATCTGCACTCTCTTCCTCCTGCTGCTGCGGTTGCGCCATCCTCGGATATCCTCAGATGAAGAAATACATGCACAATGCACAGATTTAATATGAATTTGTTATGAATGTTGCATCGGAGGAAAGTATTGGGTCAGCCAAGTGACTGATCATGGACTCTGGAATTCAGGACAGTGACATTCTTTTTTGCTTTTGGCACTAAATCTTGGTATTTGCTTAATACTGATTTTCTTTGATTAAAAAATTTGTTGAGTTATCACAGACATCCTTCCTGTCTTTCTGTCCTCATCTTATCTTGAACTGGCTATGTAGAAAAATGAAAACAATAGTCAAAACCCATGAAGAACAGTACTTCAAAAGATATGAGGGGTAAAAAATTTATAAACTCCTAATAATACACAGGTTGTTTCCTTCCTGATTGTAAGATTGACTTTCATACCTGCAACATGAACCACTGTTTTGTTCTGTGGTATTCAATTTAATAGGGAGTCCATCTTTTGGGTTTTAGTAGTCAAAACCAGTTTGGAATACTTTTCCTTGACGTGGTCATATTTCTTCCAAAGAGAACAAACTTGAATATGATCTTGTAGTGCTGAAAAGGTAATAGATTTGTGTTCCTTTCTTAGGGCGTAATCTCTGCTCCATGTTCAGAGGAGATCTGCAGTCAGATTCCATGACAGCAGAGTTCAGCCCCCACCAAAAAAACAGGACCTTCCAAAATTCTGCTGAGAGTTACCTTGTTACAAAGTGGAAGCAAAGCAAAGAACAAAAGCTTAAATATTCATGTAAAACTGATGCAACATCAAGAATAATAACAGCATATGGATATAATTTCTTCCTCTGAAACTGGCAATCATGATTTACGATTGGTAAGTTTTTGCTCTTCCTCTATCTGCTGTTTCTAAAAGTAAAGCAAGGTTAAATGCAGCTGATAACTCTGAAAGCCAAGAGCCAATCTGTCAACTGAATTCAGGATGACAAAGCAGAGGCATCATATTAAAACAATTAGAAGATCCATGGCAATTAATTATAAAGAATGTCCTTACAGCTGAGCTCAAGAACACAGAGTATTGTTGTAGTATTGTACAGTCATACAGCAAGCAATATATCCTAATTGGCTTTATTGCTAATGAAGAATGACACAGAATGCAAATCTCTTATTAATCTGGATTAAGCAGAGAAAACAAACTTGTTTTAAACCTAGCCTTATAAACAGAAGGTCTAATCCTGAGCATGCTTATATAGGGGTGTTAAACTAAATACAGTAGAAATGGTGTGTTTGCTCAGTGGTGGAGAACAAAGCAGGAGGCAGCCCTACACACTGCCGGTGAGGGGGTTACACTTTGCAGTGAAATATGAGTCACGGGATCACCCACACAATTAAAAAGCCAAAATCAACACAGGCGGGAACATTAGGCTCATTTGTTTAATTATTCACTACAGGCAAAGTCTGTTGTTCATTTGATTTCAGAATCTGGGCAGAACCGTTTTGTGCTGGATCGGTCCCCATTCAGATCTGCCTCTAGACCAAACACGGGAGTTTCTGGTCCAAGCAATGGCCACATCTAAGAACTTTGGATAAAGTAGTATTTAGCTTTTGTCTAGGAGTTATGAACTGTCTGCAAGGTATAATGGCTTAAATTGACACATGCCAAAAGATCACTAAACTTTCAACAGCTGGATTACGTATCAAAAAGCATTTTTATATATAAGATTCACAAGAAAAACAAAAGCAGACTAAAATCAGATTCATTCAAACACTCAGGAATTCCGTGAGAATCTTGATTATTGTTCTTTGAAGAATGTTTATGGCATTAAAATACACCATTTTGGCTACATGGAAATATTTCGTGCTGAAGTGTCAGTAACAGCAGATTAAATGGAGTATTTTATCACATCTGTAGGAATGTTTTGAAAAGATAAAGATTATTGGTTTTCTGATCATCAGAATTAGTGTGGCTGGAGACAATTTCATTCTGTGACATTGTTCCAAATACTTGTGTTCAGCCCACTGTAAGCAGAAAGATGCTCACACTTTAAAATCCATCAGGAAACTGAGCAGTGATCTGTAAGCCATCCCTACAGGGCAGTCATTATTTTGTACAAAGAGAAACTAAGGTATTACTTATGTTTTGACCATGAAACACTGCCTGATAAGAAACCGACATTGAATTTTACTGTTCATTTATTTTCTAAAGGAAAGGTGAAATAAACTAGTGGCCCATGGGTATTAACAGTAGGATCTGGCCACTGAACTGACTCAATGCTTGTATGAGAGAACTGATGGCAAACATCAGGCATCAGCTTTTCTGCTACAATGACGAAAATAATGATTCCTAGATAAAACTGTTACTAGCTCAAAATACGCACTAAGCTGAGTTAAAAGGAAACACTCTGCACTATGTTCCTGTGAACATATTCAGGCACTTAGTGCATGTCTGGATGTTCAGGAGTCCTGACCTCTCTCAGCTGGTCTGTGGATTTCAGTATTTAAGTAGCTGAGCAGGAGCTTGCAGGCTCAGCACTTCTGTGCATCAGGCCACCTGTTGAAGTGCCTAAATATAGTCCTCTGAGCTTAACCTCAGGCTTGACAACCTTGGCTATTACAAACTGCTATTGCACCTCTAGCAGTTATTTCAAAAAGCAGTTCAACGATCCCATGGGTCAGGAAATTAGCAGGAAGACAACCACAGCTCTCTCCTTGTGGAGAGAAAGGCAAAGCTGAATGAATTAGCAAATAATATAATGAGATTTGGCAAATAGCTGAAGCGTGAGGAACCACCGTGTTACCACTTAAAACTAAAGCTGATGCCCAGCTGAAGCTTGCCACTAAAGAGCTAATGCAAAATGAGCTGTGCACACTTCTTTCAGTGGCTGTATCATGTTTAGGCTATCAAAAGATAAAAATCTAACTGCAGTACATTGCTCAAACACAGAAACTCATAGAATTTCTCCAGTACTGGATGCATCTCTTTGTCTCTCCTGGTAAGCATTGATTTGGTTAGGGAGCTGCAAAAGTGATTGGAGAACAGATTTTCATGGTTAAAATAAATCAGGTTGTCTCTAAGCTGTAAAGATGGAATTATTATGCACTGGAATGCTTTCATGTGACCGTTTGGTTTTTAAACAAGATAATTACAGCAGCATAAGTAGACAGATCTGTGTATACAGCTGTAGTGTTGTTGAGGAGACTCACACCAGTATTCCACTTCTGCTGAAATGACCACTGGCAATCTTGGAAAAAAAGTCCTTTTATAGTGCTAAGTCTGCAGAGATGTTACGTTCATGTATGTTTCTGTGTGTATTATAATGTAAACAGTGCCTCTACCCTTAAAGTGAACACAGCCCTTGGATTAGCAATTTTCACAAGATCATCAGGCAGATCTTGTCAATAGGATTAGCTCCCCTCATTTTTAGAGTAAGAGAGAAAACAAGAATCTGGTGTCTCAGCACGCTTGGTAAGCACAAACAAAAATACCACTGCAGCACAGTCACTTCTCAGTTGAAAAATAATAAACTGTTTTTCTGTCCTGAATGCCAGAGGACCCCCTGAAAAGCATGTGACAAAACACCAGGAAAGAATACAGCGTTACAGAAGGAGAAGCCAGTGCAGTTACGGTAATGGATGTGCTGCTCTGCTGGGGGTCTTGCTCAGAGACCGCGAGTTCTGGAGGGCACTTTCAACCGGTCTCGATTAAACAAAGACTGGCAGCACAAGTACTGGGATCTATTTCCAGTGAGATCTTTGAACCTTGTTTATGGCTAGCTGCCCCCAGCAGCAGCCACCTGACGGCGGGTGATGTTCCCCCCGTGTCCGGCGAGCACAGCGGATGCTCCCATTCCACACAGCCAGGGAAGCACAGCCTCCAGCCAGGACACCAGATGTCACCACTGGCACCTATATCCCGTACCATCTGCTCCCATACAGCTGTGCCCCACGCACGTCTCCACCACGCTCTAGTTTCATACCCTGGAGATCATTATAGCTGCAGGAAGTTACCCCTCAGAGACACTTTGCGCTCACGGACGGCTGCTGGACTGCTGTGCAAATAACCTCTTAGCTACCAGCTTTCATATACAAATATTTTTCAATGAGCCTTACACGTAAATAGAAATTATGAAGATCATGCAGGGTCAGGCTGCAGGACTTGTCTGATGGATTGCAATATCCTCAGAATAGAGGTTTTGGTCCTATTTTACCTCCAGTTAATTGATTACTAATTAACTTCAGTTAACTGAATTCAACACTAAGTGCTGGTCTAGACATGCCACAAATGTTTGTTCCAGAACATTCAGAAGAAAAACCACAAGTATTTGAATCCTGAAAGAAAGAATGTGTGGAATATCCAGACTAGCATTTTCAATTGTGCTATTAGGTCAAGTTAGCATTGCAATTAATTAGTGTGGGGTAGAGGGCACTAAAAATGCTGGCGCTAACATTACCTAATAAATTTGGTGTTCCCGATTGCCACTGACAGAAAACTAATTCTTTCATGTCATTTGTAGCTGGTCAGTAAACATGTGAGAATTCACTGATCTCAGAGTATAAAGTTGTAATAAATATGTAAATGTTTTGGGTAAAATAAACTTAGTTACAAAAACACTAGCAACTTTCTTGTTCGTAATTTCTATGTGTTACTTAAAGTTCTAACAATGTATTTACATTACATCTTTGCTTAGGTATGTTAATTAACTTAAGCTTAACAGTCATAAACCACCAGGAATGTAATGAAGAAAACTAGTATTTGCTTTACTACCTTTTTCCATACTTTAAAATATTGATGTAAGCTCAGTTTTTACATTCTTATGCTTTTCCCATCTTTTAAGTCTCCCCCCTTTGTCTTTTTAAATCTTTGTTCTTCATGGGTGGGAGCAAGCAGCTCCACATCTCAACCTTTTCCAATTAAAGTAATATAAAAAACAACATTGTTATATTTTCTTTGACTGACATCTTCCAGAAATAAGTGTTATGATCAAATGATAAGCCAGTTCCTGCCCCATGCACTGCACATTTATGTTCTTAGTTGCAGCCTCCCACAGCCTTGCTGCCAGCCAAGTGGGATATCTCATGGTATTTGCAGTTTGCAGCTAACATTTTATCCCCTGCCTTTCCACAGGCAAATCTCCTAGTTTCCTTGTGTTATGTGAAAAAGCAGTGGCAGATGTCTGGCCTTTGGCTCTTCCACAGACGTGTAAATCCCAGAGTCTCACAGAGGAGGAGTAATTAGCATTATTCTGCTCTCTGGGGAGGGGGCCTTTCAGAAAGTCCCTTTGGGCACAGGGCTCAAAGACTGCCCTCAGCAGCCACAGTGAAGGGGTGCAGTGCCTCCCTGTACCATCCCACACAGGATGGGATGGATGTAGGATGCTTGTAGGATGGGAGCCGACAGTGAGCCTCATGCTTAGAGTACACGTCATGACGAGTTTGGGAGAAGAGCCTATCAGAGAACTTGCCTCACATCTAGGCTGACCTCTCATGGACTAACTCACACACAGAAGATCCCACCTGTGATGCCAGCTTCCATAATTCCTTTCTGTCTCTGTCCTGTACATGAGGCAAACGCTTTCAGAAAATCCCTGTACTCACAATCCCACACGTAAGTCAGATATGTGGAAAAAGGGATGATGGCAACCTTCCCTTGTAAAGAGGACTTGTAAAAAAGGGAGAAGGACTTTTTCCACTGGCACATAGTAATAGAACAAGGGAGAAAGGTTGTAAACTTTAAGATGGAAGGTTTCAATTAGATGTTAGGAATAAATTCTTTATTCAGATGATTGTGAGTCACAAGCACATGTTGCCCAGGGAAGTTCTGGATGTCTTATCTCTGGAAATGTTCAAGGCCAGGTTTGATGGGGCTTTGAGCAACCTGGTCTAGTGGAATGTGTCCCTGCCCATGACAGGGGGTTTGGGACTAGATGATCTTTAAGGCTCCTTCCAATCCAAAATATTCTGGGATACTGTGATATACAGTGGAATGCACCAGCCAGCAGTAAGAGCAAGGGCACTCCATGAGGAAGAGTAAGTTGGAAGCTGAGGATGACCACAACAGTGACAGGAGTCTCACCCACAGAATACAGCCCTTGAGCAGGAACAGTCAGAGAACAGGAGAGCTACCGGCTTCACCAGGACCCCACTGAGCACAAGGAGGTGAAATAAAATGTCAGGTCTAAGACCAGCTGAGGAAAACCAGCAGCAATTTGGAAGGAGCAGGAGTTGAAAGAAGGCTTGCTGTCAAAGGAGGTACTGGTCAAATCATCAGCCCTGCTGGCTGCTGAGGTAACACAGCTTCTGCTGAAATAAGTTAAAGTAAAAAACCCTCTTGTATGTAATACTCTGGCTGCTTATATCCTAGGTTTTGGGGTGCATGAGCTGAGCTGGTGATGGAAAAGGCCTGAGTGACATGGCTTTCTCAGGGAAACATGGAAAAACTAGATAGATTTGCAAGGGCTATGGGTGCTCAAGGAAGTTTGTTACTGGATTGATGTGATCAGCAGTGGGAAAAGGCTCTGTATAAAAATGGCCTGGTTTGGCAGATACGTTTTCTAGAAAGCTAAACCTGGCTACCCTTGGTAGCAAATGTCTGGAATTGTGTCCCTGCTGGCCCTCACAAATTCTTCTGACCTTATTTATGAAGACAGTATGAGCCTAGAGAGATTGGGCAAGCAGGCTACAGGAATGTGGAAGAGGCTGGAATATTTTGGTTGCAGACACTGAAATGAACAAAGGATGGAGCTTGTGGTATGGGTATGTGGATATTATTGTCATAGGCAAAACTCTGACTGTTGAGGGGAGGTAACCCAGCCATCTTGGAGACAGCTCGTGGGAAGCTAGAGATACTGTTACAGGTTTTCATTCACTGTCTTTGTGAGTGAAGCAGAAATGGGGTAGAAATCACTCTGCCTGCCTGCTGGTTTCACAATCCCACAGAACAGCTGAGATTAAAAGGGACCTTTGGCAGCCACCTTGTCAAACCCCCTTGCTCAGGAGCATAGGCCCATGTCCAGGTGGCTTTTGAATATCTCTAAGGAGGAGCACAGTTTGGGGATGGTGCAATGAGGACAGGGGAGTTTACACTTGGAGGAGATCCATGAGTTTCTTCCAATATCTGTCTTTGGCTTGGGCCGTACTGTTGCTTTGGGTTTTTTGCTAAAGCTTTGTTTTTTTATAACCTTCTGGTTTTAACCTTGGAGTCAGATTTTCTCACACAAAGTTATGTAAATAGAGCTAATGTTTACTTAAGTATTGGAATGTGTATAAGAATATGTAGTGTCAATAAAGACCAAGCATTCTGCTTCTTTCTGCTGAACCTGGCAAGTGTAAGAGCCTCGTTATTGTGTCCCCCCAAACACACCGTACCAATCCTTAATGATGGGGCAATTATTGCTTATTAGGACCTTTGGGACGCTGGTAAGATTCTGGGCTTCCCCAGAGTAAAATAATGGTTATGAAGGAAAGCTAAGTGATGCTGATGGCTTTTCTTTTTTCTGAAAATCACCTGAAAAGTGTTAGCTGATGCTATTCTTTAAAGCTGTCGTGTAGAGTCCGCATGTTCAATCTGGGAGATTCTTCCGCACTGCCACTTTATAGCCCATTGCTCTTTTTGGAAATTCAGAGAGATCAGCTCCCTTGCACTTTTTTAGTACTGTCCAAATCAAGTTACCTGTTTGATAATGTTTTCATCGTATCAAATTAGCAGCTGCAAAAGCCTTCACATCCTGTCTCTAGAACATATTTGCTGTTAGGCATCGTTAGCTGTAGAGCTGTTTTTCATGGAAATGTGCCTCTTTCAGAAAGGGAAAAGGGACTTCATGCTTTTGGGTGCAGCTTATAAACTCCTTAATTCCAAACCAATGTTCTTATTCAGCATCTGAGTTTGTGTCATCAGGTAGCTGTGCTTCCTGGAGGCCTTGTATCCATATAAATACACTTACTGCTTATTTTCTATGTGACTTTTAAAAACCCATCTGTATTCTGAATCATAGGTTATATGAATGACAGCTCTGTTATCTTGATTTTGATTTTCTCAAGTTTCATTTTACCTATAGAATGGTAACTTAGAGCTTCAGATGGACTCCATTATGAATCGAATATTAATCTTTGAGAATAGCAAAAAAGCAAAGCTATGGAAAAATCTTCTTTCCCAATTTTGTTGGTTTTGATCAGCTTTTCATGATCACAGTTGATCACAGTTTCATAAAAATGCCAAGATATCAGTGGGAAATGGGGTCCCGCTGATGTAAGGCTCTTTCCAGATATATATGAGAGTGTCTCCACTGAAGTGATTACAATATAACAGCTAAAATGCTCACAAAATGGAGAAAAAGAAAGGAAGCATATGCTCTTTCTGGAGCTCAGCAAGCAGGGGAAGACATGCCATGTGCCTCTGCCTTCCAAACATATGGAAGAATATTTTAAAGAACTGGATATATATGAAGATTTAGGTGCCCTCAAAGCTTCAAGTCCTAGGTATGGAAGCTACAGCTTTCTTAACCTAGAGAAAACAGGTGTGCAAAACCAAGGGCTGATTTCCATACATGTTACTTCAGATCAGTAAAGTGCACAGAGCAGCAGTGCATGCAAGATGGCTGTGATAACTTCTTTTTTAGATAAGGATCATTATTTTCTACTTAATCGATCAAACACAGGCTTTATGCAGCTACTGTGCCTGGAAGAAAGAGAACTAGCGAGGCCTCATTGTGTTCGAGGTGACTGATTTCTTTACTAGGTGTAGGGTGCCACCTGCAGCACCAAGTTTGAAGCTGAAAATGAGATAAAGCCACAGCCATAACTGAACTGATTGTAATATTATTATTCGAATAGTGTAAGGGACAAATGCACGGGACTGAAATTGAAAAACATGATAAAAAACCCCCCATATCAAGGTGACTCTTATTTGTCTTTAAAATGACATAAGGAAATTAATGAATAATCAAAATGAAGTAAATTAATTGATAAAGTCAATACATCATTCAGTAAGAAAATATATTGTTAATTTTTAGGTGGGATATATCCAGAAATTTATGTGAAAAGACATAATGAATGTCAAATATATATTCCAATTGCATTTAATTCAAGGAGTCCTTAATAGTCCTTTAAGATTCCTTAAGACATGGAAACTTAGACTTTGAGTACTGTTAAATTAAAAAGTGTATTCAAAAGTATACTGTGAGTATTCATCACTGAAATGGATGGAAACTCCTTAATTCATAAGTAGCTAGAGAGGATCCGAGCTTTTAAACAGATTTCATAGTTGTTTGTCTCTGTATGTGGACAAACTACCATCCCATGTTTCCATACACTTGAAATCTGAAGAAATTGAAGCCTATTACAGATCCAAGCTTTAAAGCTTCCTTTAAAAATATTTACAAATTAATTTGGAAACATCTCAAACATATTTTGCACTTTAGCAGAGTAGCACATGCAGTCATTAATCTGCAGATGGAAGGTGATCTTTAAAAAACTCAGGAGTACAAGAAATCTGCAAAGGAGAAGGAAAAAGGCAGATGGTGGTGGTAGCTCTGGCATCTTTTAACTGATGCCTTGTAGCCATCATATCTCTGGCTTTGAATGCAAAACAGAGAGCAAGAAAAGGCACTTATGTAGTAAATATGCACTGGACTGGAGCTATGGCTCTCGGATGCTGACAGCATAGTGCTAAGGATTTACACAGAATGGTACAAGGAAGCTACCATGCTAACCCTGAAAAGCTCTGGTGGCCAAAATTCCTCCAAGAATTTTGTTTTAGTTACCACCAACCTCAGTTTGTGGTAATGTTGTTTAAAGGCCAGCGGTAATTCTATTGTCAAGGTACAAGGACAAAGGAATTGGCCTCTATTTTTAGAGCTGAATGGAATCAGATATTGGTTTCTTAGCAAAACAACTTCTTCGCTGCTGTAGTCAAATGAAAAAGAATTGGAAAGGAGGTTATGATACAAAAACACTCAGAGGCACTCAATTTCAGAGACAAATTGCAGCTTTGAGGTTCAATGACGTTTGTAAAAATACTTGTCGTGATCTACTAACCTGAGTGACACTTTGTAAAAGTTTCTGTTTTCATGAAATATCCTTTGCAGGATTTTAAAAGAACATAATACTTCCCTCCCCTGGCAATATGTCTGCTGGCTTCTGGGCTAAACTAAAAAACCCCCAAAAATCTAAGCTGAGAAAAACATAGTCATTAAAATCACCTTGGGAGCTAGGTGGTGTGAATAAGTCAGGAGGACACTGAAGACATCAGTGTTCTTTTGATTTAGGGAGCTACTTTTAAATTGAGCAAAAAAAAGTTGAAAACTCTCATGGAGAATTAAAATGGGAGTATAACCAACTTCTGACATATGGATTGTTTCTAAAAATGTCAACTATGTCTTAACTTTATTAGTCACAGCCAATTTAATCAAAATAAGCCAGTCACGGTTAACATGGCTATCAAGAGTGGGAACACATTTTACAAGTTCAGTTACTTAAAGGACAGAATGAAGACTTTTAGGCTCTTAATGAAGGATATGAAGAGGTTATGTCATATTTCTCAAAGAAAAGAGTAGGAAAATAACTCTGTCACTCATTGTGAAAAAAGCTTTGAAAACCTAAGAGTGGATTTTCAGCGAATACAAAATATTCAGCTAATACAAAGTGCAGCAGCTTGCATTTCTGTCCCACTATTAGTGGTTTTATTTGTGAAAATTGCCACTATGCAGTAAAGGTAGAATTGCAGTGGAAGATTGAAACACTTACCGATTTTCTCTTCCTGTACTTTCAATTTTAGCATAATGCTGATTTTTTTATATATATACATTCTTGCATTATGTTGGGTTTAAAGATTCTGAAACTGCAAAGTTTGAAAGTCTAAGGTAAAATATTCAAATCTAAATAGCTCACAGTAGTGTTATAGCTCTATCTCTTACACTGCTGGTAGAAAAGAAGGGGGGACCATTTTATCCCATGAGACCTGAGAGAGAAAAACCTAAATTGTGATAAGGACATTTTACTTATGTCTGACTGTGGTATGGTTTGTACACTTGTCCCAAATTCCAGTTTACTCGGTGGAAAGGCCGTGAATCTGAGGTAGGCTACGATCCCAGCAGAATTTTCTCTTTCTTTTTTCAGAAGATGCACAGTTTACGGACTGGCAAGGGAAGCTTGGGTAGCTTAAGCCACTTCGGTCCATGCACCACAGATGGGAAATAATTGACCTTTGTGCCACGGCCTTCCCAAACCCACAACCCATCAGTAGTGGTGTCCCCATCTCTTCCTTTTTACATTACCTGAGGTACAAGGTGTTCCCTGGGGTGTGTGAGAGAAAGCCAAGCTGAGGTGCTGCAGGGAATTTTGGTTGGGTCTCTAGTGAAAAAAACATCCCCATGAGAACAGCTGATTTTGACTAAGTCTTAAAATCAGAAAATCTAGTATTAGAATCTCCACAAGAGGGCATAATTAAATATTAAAATAACATTAGTTTCTGGAGCCTGTGTGTGCTAGTGACAGTATGATTCATCAGATGCAATTTATTTTCACTAAGTTTTTCATGGGGCTACCCAAGTTCTGAGATTAAAAACTCCTAAGGCTGAGATAAAGGCAATAAGAGGCAGCAAATATCAGTCCTGCATGCTATCTGTAGCACAGCTTATGCATGTACTATTGCCAGCTCCCATCATCTTGGTGGGACGGAAAAAAGATTATGAAATGAGATCCTTGGGGTCAGTGCTCCACAAAAAATAAACCCTGCCCAGTTAATAACACGAGACTGTGCTTAATACTAGTTACCCTGTTAGAAGAGAATGGATTTACTTGGAAATATAGGTATATACTTACGCTGCTTGTTGGACTCACAGTCAGTCGGAGGACAGCAGGAGAATTTGATCTTGTGATAGGAAAGGCTGGAAAAACAAAGGTAAATGAAAGGAATAATTAGGAAAAGTAGGTTGTGGTGTCTGGGAGGGAATGGTAGCAAACCCTGAACAAACAATACAAAAAGGGACCAAAAACACTAAAGAAAGGTTAAGAGAAAAAACACAATGAAAATAGGTGTCCTTGGTGTTTTAGTTACTGCCAGGTACAGGGAATTGACCGTGTCCTCGACTGTGCTTGCTCCAGGTGCTGTTCAGTGGTGGGCACAGGCCACCTAGTTATTCTAGGTCCAGTCACAGCCCTGTGTCCTTCCATCCCACACGGTCCTGTTTTTTTGCCAGGGCTGTGCATTTGATTGCTACCCCTGATAGCTCAGCCATGTCAAAGGGTGTGAATTCAGACTTAGAGGGAGAAGAAATAAACAGAAGTGATTATAATAAAGTAAAAGGCCCCCAAGGGGCTTGTGTTTATAGAGACTTTAGAATTTAACCCTATGGTGCATTCTGCTTGTACCAAATGCTTTTTTTCCATGCAATAAATGTTGCCTATAACCACCAAGATTCAGCCTGAGATCTGCCACAAGGGTCTTTTGAATTGCAGTATCTTTTTCTGTCGAAAGAAATCATCCAGAAAAATCAAAGACTTGAAGCCAAATTATTTTCCCCTGCCAATGAATATGTATATATAGAGCAGCACTGTGCTGTATATCTTGTTGATCTGGTGTTTTCTTCTTAAGAGCACAGTTAAAGCCACTAATGCTCACAGAACCTGAGGAAAATGTTCCCCAGATTCCATATTACAATATCATTATATTCAATTGTGCAGAAACAGCTCCCTACCATATTTTTCTATTGGGTCTTTGTTAAAATACTTCCATTTTTATTGCTCCCTCTCCCACCTGATTTATTTGTTTATATATTATTTTGTTAACTTGGAGGATTCAACAGCTTCTGGTGAATATATAGGACTGACTGAACTTGAAGTAATTATTTTTCAAATGAGTTGTCATGCTTGAATGATCCCCTCTCGTGAAGAACTTCCTTTGGCTCTGAACTTTTTTTACACAAAACACATTAGAAAAACAACTTGCAAGAAATTATTGCACCCTTCAAAACTGCTTTTATAATCGTGTTTCTAGCAAATTTGCCATGAGGAAAATTGTTAATATTCTTCTGAAAGAATTAAAGTGTATAAACCAAACAAGGTCTGTTTTTTAATGGGAGGGGAAGGATAACACTTAGAAACCTTGTGTTCTCCTAAAGGACTGAAGGTGGGTGAGGAGATACTTTCAGCACCTCTAAGGAAAAGATGGGGCTGGATCCAGCCAGGGAAGTAATCGTCACTTTGATTGTAAGCAACCAAGAATGGGACAGGAAAAAATTAAATCTAATAGTTTTAATTCAGGAAAAAATTAAATCAAATCGTTTTAATTCTAGAAGAGTAGCAGAAGGCAGAAGCACCTGGGCCTTCCCCCTCCAGACAAATCTGAAGCATCTGGTGAGCTCTGACCGTAGCTTGTGTCACCTAAAGAAGGTCACCAAGGTCCTGCTGGACTGCCCCGAGAACGGGACTACAGTCCTGCTCATCACTGCTATCCTTCCTCAGGGGTACTTGAAAATACCTTAAAAGGCAAATGTATTCTGCTTGTTTTTGCTGTTCTTGCACAATATCTGGTGCTAAACATAGCACCTCCATCTCCACAGGAACTCTAAAGCATCCACAATTTAAAAGGAAAATCAAGTAAATGTTCCTCTTTTTCCTTTCAAAATATGCATATTCTCTCCGTTCATCTTTTTTGATATCAAATGCTGCAATTTTTCATTCATGTATTAGAGGGATTTTTCTACATGTAAAGTGTTGCAAAGATTAAAATGATTCTGCAAGGTTTCTAATATTGTGGCAAGGAACATCCTACATTTGAGAAGGAAAATTCTAGCTTAGTGCTGGTATTTGCTACTTGTTACTTCTCGTTGTGTCAGCAATCATATTAAACTCACTTTTAATATAGAAATACTTCCATTTGTATCTAAACTTATTTGTGATTATTTTACCATCTCTAAGCACCACTCCATGAAGTATTACCCAGGCATCAAAAGTAACTGAAGAAAGCAAGAAATGGTTCCAGAAATTATATTAAGTACCCGACCCTTCACTGGTTTTTTTCCTATTCACTGCTTACACATAGAAATACTAATATTTCCCCTTCAATTTGGAATTACTCATGTAAAAATTTAAGTTAACCCACAAATATTTTCAGAGCAGAAATACACTAGGCATTGGCTGCATGAGCCTTCTTGTCAGCTTTGCTAAGGAAGCCAGTCTATGGGAGTGCAATGATGTTTTACTGAGAGTGGCTGTGTATGGGCCCATCTGGTGCCCTTGGGTATTTTCTGGGCCTATTCTAAAACTCGTGATCCGAACATAAGATGTGTGTGAACATGTAGAAGGATATTAGCAAAAACACTGGAGTTGGTTTGTAAGAGGAAACTGTTATTTGTTCACTATGCAAGCTAGAAAATTTTTTTGACAGGAGTCACCAAATGAAAAAGAAAAGTAGTCTAAATTGCAGGACATGGACTGGGAGATGAGCTTACTCTCTATTTTGTTTGTTGTAGCCAGGAAGGCCAGAAAAAAAATTCTGAGTTGTTTCTGAGGATGTATCTTCAGCAGAAGATGAGAGCTGGGGTTGATTCAAACAGTTTTTGATTGAGGAAGAAGGGGAAAGGTTTGGTTTTGACCGGATATTTGTTGGACTGTAAAAGGCTTAATTAAAAAGTGAGAAACCACAGCAGTGACAATAGGTGGCAGTGTTGTCTCAGAAAAACGCATTTTTTATATTTTTGCTTTTGCCTGGATTTCCTCGTTTGAGGGGAAGGGAGGGGATAATAACCCTCTTTTGCCGTGGAGAGCATCAGGAGTCAGGAGCCAAGATCATTACTAGCTTTCATCTGAGGTTAATTTTCTTTGCAGCTTTTATTTTTTACTTTTATTTTTTTTTTTGGTCATCATCTTGAAGATTTGTGTGAAGATCTCCTATTTGGAATTGACCTTGAATCCCACAGTTACAAATGCAGACCAAAAGGTAGTTTTTTATACTTAGTCTGTATTCTGGGATTTGAAAGCCTATGGGGCTCAATCAGCTGGAAAGAAATTCAATTGATTAAGGGATGAGTTGAAGTTGTTTAGGATGCTCTGCCTGCCTGTCAGCTCTTCTGGTGATTCCTTAAGGTTTCATATTTCCTGGTTTTTCGAGCAGCAGTCTCTTCTCCCCCGCTGCAGTGTGAGACCTTGCATGCAGCAGCAGTGGGAGATGTCACCGGGCAGATGAACAAAACTATTCACAAAGTTGGTAACACCTGGGAAACAGCCTGCCTTCCAGGCTCACAGAAGTACAGCTTTCCCTGGTCTTTTAGTTATAGGCTAAAGGAAAGTGATGGTCTGCAGCTTTGAACAGGGTTCAAGGCATCTCAGCTCCTCACGCTATCACAGATGTTTTCTCGTGCGACCTCTGGCAACTGGCCTAATCTCCCTCTCTGCTGCTTAGCCTGTACACTGGAGATAGCAGTTTAATTTGCCTGACTTCAGGGTAATGCTTGTTTCTCACTCTGCTGTCCTCTGCTAGAGGAGTTCTGATATTGAGTTAGACTTTCAGTTGTGTAATGTGAATAAAATTAGCTGTATCTGCTTAAGGGTTTCCAGGTTTGAGGGGAGCAATAGAAGCAGAGTAAAGGTAGCCCATGGGTGAAATCACCTAATATGAAGTACTTCAGTGGACCAGGACCAGACTGGAAACCAGCAGTTAGACCACTGACCTAGAATATAGAAAGATCTAGATTAAATTTTCTCCTCTGCCAGAAAATGTTTGAAGTTTCCAAATTACCTGAAAGAGCATTGATTTGTAGGAAATGGGGTATTTATGGGAAAACAAGGCTTGGAATCTTCTCGCATTAACTTTGTGCATAAAAGAGTGAAAATCGTCATTTATATACTTAGATCACTCAGATGAGTAGTAAGAATTGCAGCACAGTTTTTACCTGCTCAGGCTGATGTAGGGAGTGCTGCTTGTGGATAGGTTGCAAAAGCACCTAGACATGGTTGAAACTGCCCTTTGTTATCTCTCCTGAGGCAAAAAACTTGGTCTTGCTTGCCTTCCCCTGCTAGTTTGCTGCACAAAGTTATACTGGGTAAGCCCCATTTTTTATTCCCCAAAGAATTTGGGCATTCAATTTCTGCATGGGTTTTTTTCCCCCCCTCTATTATTACCCTATTATTACTCCTCTATTCCTTTATATTACCCCTGGAATCTTTTTTCTGGGCACCTCCTGGGTTTGGGCTAGAGTCAAGGTGCAGTCTCCAACATTGCCTCAGGTACATGAGAACCTCTGCTTTCAGCGGGCTACCGGTTCTGTATTCCCTTCATGGTACTGGATCTGCAGAGGGTGTAGAAAGCCCAGGTGTCGATGCTGCTGTGATGGCTGATGCTCAGCTGCAAACGTTGAACACGTTTGGACTCTGAATCCTATAGTGAACTTAGGTAAAAGAGGTCTTGCTTCAGTGACTGACCTGAATGTTGTAAACTGCCACTCTTCTCCTGTTGTGAAGAACTGCTGATCCGTGTGGCTAAAAATTAGGCTTCTCTTATGTTTCCCTCTCAGAGTCTTGAAGCTGCTTGGTGTGCAGTGGGGATTAAGTCTCACTGTTGACATAATCGTTTTGAAATATCACCCTGTGAAACTTATTTGCTATGCAGTTAGATGAATTCTGGAAAATAATTGAGCTTTTCTCTGGCTGTAAGTCTGTGCACTGGCTACCACTGTGATTACTACTGATCTTGGAAATGCTTGGCTTGGGGAACTGGTGTACCTTGGTGGAGAGAGCTGACACTGGTATCACCCAGAGGTTCCATCCTCTGGATCCTTCGTCGTCAGTTGTGCTCTGCTTTGTAGGAAAGAGGCATGTATGAATGTAAATGCCTTTATGATCCTATGAAAATAGCTCTTCAGTAGGTCACTGCTGCAAAGGAAGGAATTTCTGTGTGCTAGGTCCCTTCCAGATAACCTAGGACAATAAACCCATAATAAGTATGGAGAACAGAGATATTCTAGCAACTCTGAACAGCACTGAAATGTGGGATGCTGTTAGAAGAAAAGAATCACTTCTTAGCTTATACATTTTGGGCAGCTGTGATATTTTAGATATAGTACTATTATTATCCAGACTAACAATTTTTCTCTATGCCTGATTCTTATGGAAACTGTATCTCCTCCTGCAAGAACTCCTGAATATTTGCTTCCTTTCTTTATATCTGCCTTCCCTGAAATCTGTAGGGGTTCACTGGATAATGACTGTTTTCAGGAGCCCCTGAAATATGAATATGCTTAAATCCCACACCACTTTTGAAAGGAATTAAGTACCTAAACATGTGTGGGTATCTGGGTTCTCAGAATAGTATTTTCTAATTAAAAATCCCAGATATAAATATTCAGTTTTGAATTAATTTGAAACTAAGAGGAAATATATGGTTATTTTCTGAATTAGTACAATATATAGCACATAATATATTAATCTGTATGCTATAATTCATGTTTTTATTATAATTGCATATGAATTATGAATATGGTGTGGTATGAATGAATATGAAATCGATGGTTAAATTTGCACCAAGCTCCACTAAGATAGCTGTAGAAGAAAGAGATTTCTTTACCCCATTCCAAGCAGGAATGAAGTAGCAGAAGATAAACCATGAAAACAGTTATTCTCTGGTCCTTATTTCCTCATCCAGTGCTATTTAGTTTGTGCTGCTGCATTTCTCACCCTGGAGTGGCTATTTACAGAGGATGAGCTGTTTTCCTGAACTGTTTTTTTTTTTAAGCACTGCCCAAAGTAAATGGAGACAGGGAAGGCCTCCCACATGGGGCCTTCTACAAAAATACTGTCAGCTATTGAGATGAGTTAGATACTTGAGCCAGCTCTGGGAACTTGGATGTGTACTACATATTCCTGCTGCATAGCAGTTATGAACAATTTTAAGGGGTATTTTTGCAGTAGAAGAACAGGAGGAAGACAGCAAAAAGGTGAACTTCCTAAAAACTCCCTCCTCAGAGCCTTCAAAAATATTGTTCAAATAATTAAAATTATCTGATAGTCAGCACTAAACCAATGAATTATTCCTTCAATGTTCATCTCAGTCCATTGTGTCTGCATTCTTTTGCATTATTTCTTTAAGAACATATTATTCTGCTTTCTGTTTTCATATGAAGTCTGAAATTGTGTTTACCATATCTGTCAGAGCTGGCCTGGAGCACTTCCAGTCCTATCTAAAATCTTGATATATAAAGGAGAATGTAACTTTATTATACTTTTCTCAGTAGAGACAAACACCATTATTGGTTTTCTTCTATGTTCCCGTTGGTTTTTTTAAGATGGGGAGCAGGAAAAAAGGAAAATCAAACTTTTAATAGCAGCCTATATTATGGTGTGTATTAAAGCCATATCATTCATGTGTTAATATCTGTTTTATTACGAAAATCAAGTCTTTCAAGAGCTAAATAAAGTATTTATAGTATTTCCTTGCCCTAATACTTAGAAATGTTGGTAAATGATAGAAATATTCCCTTGCGTAGATCATACTGCTAGCTGCTAAAGCCTGAAAATCTCCTAAATCTTTACTCTTAAGAAAAGTTGTATTGTACTTAAAGCAGCAAGCCTTTAACTGTAATCTTCCCTCACTTATCCCTCACATGGCCTCACTTCCTTGTGGCCCCAAGTTATACCATTACATCTTACTGTATTTGGGAAAAGTGAAATAAATAAGCTCAGTATACTGCTGTCTGTGTGCAATTACTGTATTGAGGCGATTGTCAGCAAAAAATACCAACAGATGGTAAACCTTTGATCTATCTGTGACTAAAACTTGTGGCAGATTTGGCAAAATACATTTATAGGTGCCTGTATTTCAAGAAGTTAAGAGGAAAAGAGAAATACTATTATAAGCTAAGTAAATTTTTCTGACCTTGACTTTTAAAGTTTTATCTTAGGTAGAAGCAAAACCACAACTAAGTATTTTTTCCAAACTAGCCTGTCTCAAGTGCAAATACTGATCCTTTCCTATCTCCACACGGCCCCTTGTTCCTGATCTAATGTGCAAACACATTTCCTGTCAAATTACTTTCTGCTTAGAATTTGATTATCAGTGGTCTTTTCTGTATCAATCAACTACTGATCAGAGGTATAGGTTGGCTAAATTCTGTAGAAATCTGCCTAGAAGACCTTGCTGTGAATATTCAGGTGGAAAGCCTGAGTGCTGAAATAGCTATTTCTTTCATTAATATTTAAGTACTGTCTTAGAGGCTGTTATAGATATACAAATTAAGTAGCTAAAGCTGTAATTTCAAGTCCAAAATACATCCAAGTACAGTCGCAGGAGAAACTGCCATCAAACCTGGAGTGTGTGTAAAAGCCAGGTTATGGTGCCTGTCTTCTGCAAATACAACATTTTTCCTTTCCATGCTGTTTCCAGTCTCTATTTCTCCTGTTTGCTTATGACTTGGGGGTGTAATTTCAATCCAGTAAGCATTTCATATAAAATAGTCTTCAGCATTTTGTAGAAGCAGAGGTGGTGACACTGGAACTGAGCTAGCCTGCCTCTGAAAGTTAAAGTTATAATGAAAGAAACACCAGCTTCTAGTAATTGCCAGGTCAGGCCAAAAGTACCAGGAAGTTGTTTCAATAGTTAAATGCTGTATTTAAAAGTACAGATGGGGAAGACTGGGGGATTTTTTGCTGCTTTGGACAGCCTTAACAAGTTGCCTATTTTCCTGCATCCCAGGCCCCATTCTTCCGAATGCTTCCAAAGGAGTATGAGACTGTTGCTTTTATGTTTCATTTCCCCCTCCTGGCCTGTATCTGCTGAGAAGAAAAATGGATTTCCTAATGGGCTGAAGTGAGAAGGCAAAGGGAAAATATGATTCAGAAACCAATCTTTCTGTCTGTCAAACTTAGTAAAATCATTTAAAGTGGCCTCCTGTATGGATGCATGCAGATACCAAATTACTGTTTTGCTCAATGCTTGCTTTTTGGATCACTAGGTTTGGAATGCTGTAGTTTATCCGTGAAACAACCCTCTAAGCCAAATGCAGAAGTTGTGTACTAAGTGTAATGGAGTTGTTAATTATACTGTAGCACGCACAGAGTTATTTAAGTTCCACATGTGACCAAGAGGTGAGGTACTGAAAAGGAGCATTTTATTTTGCAGAATTATTTTAATTTCCTTGTTGTAAATACAGCCCTGGATCCATCAAGAAAGATGCTCACAGTAGGGTTCTTCCATGTTTTCAAAGTCTGCTCTCTCCCACTGTTTCCTAAACAGCTATTCTTTGAGGTCTTTCTTGAGCACCTGTGCAAGAAAAAGGAAAAGCTGATTTGAGATTTAGTTTCCTGTTCAGTGGGGAATGGCAGTGACAGGATGGGAGGGGGGAGGAGGGATTAGTCCTTCTCACTATGGCACTAATGAAAGTATGCTTCTCCATGAAAGAAATTTGTTCTGCTTTGAAGTCAGTGGAAGGACTAATGATATGGAGGAGTTGACTAGTGATGTGTAACACCATGCAAATGTCTGTATTTTAATCTTTATACTGAAAGTAATTAGTGCCTTCTGTCTTGTCTTCCAAGGAGGCATTTTTCTGCCACCTGCTGTGGATATTGTTCCTAACGCATCCCGAGTACAGACTGTACTTCATCCTAACATAAAGACCTTTGGTCTGAGCATGGTGCCTGCAGGCATAAATTCCAGTATGTCCAACTTTTCCTTACAGAAGAGGGTGTGAGCAGGGCTAACAGTGTTCTGAAGGAAGCAAATTTCCAAAGGAGTGCGTTTTCAGAGTCTTTCAGGTGTTTATTTTCTCTTTTGTGGAGATAGCTTATGCCTGTCAGATGGTTTAAAGTCTTCCGGGACCACTAGACAATGAAAGAAACTCTTTCATATCAGTTTTGAAGATAATAATCTGAAGTAAAAGGCAAAAAGAGGCACTACAATGCAAAGTGTACTAGTGGTGCTTCTGGCACACTGTGCTGCTTTAGCCAAATAGACGTATGCCTGCTGATTGTCATTTGTCAAAGCACTCCCTCTGTTCTCTTCACCTCTTCCTTCCCTGTTGGAATAACTGTGGAATTACTTCTTCATTTTTATTTTGCTTTTTGATAAAGATATCAGGAACAGTTCACTCTGAACCTTTTTAAAAACAATTCTACTATATATCTGTGTCTAGGGGGGATAGAGAGTGATTTTACCCATGTGTAGATATACTACTTCTGGTTTTCTTAAAAAGTGAACTTCTGCACTGGCTTCCTCTGAAGCCTTGGTTCCTTTTTTCTAGTAGAAATTACACATAATTCTATATTGAATTGAAACTCTTATCTGGGCCTAAGTGCAAGCAGGTTTATGAGACTGTCTTTGTCCTATAAAAAGCTTTAGGCAAAATTTTACAGTGTTTAAACTTCACCCACAATGGGGAAAGAAGAATGAATTCAGAAAATCTAATTGCCTTAGCAAAAACCATGCAGCCAAGGAGTACTTTGGAGTTAAAGCAATCAAAGAAAGATGACCCTTTTTCTAAAAGAAGCATAGACCCTATGCTGATGGGAACTATGGAAAAGTTTCATTTAGTTTTTGCTGGGTTTTTTGCGTACAACTGATTTCAGCCATTGTTTTCCTTTTCCTGGCTTTTGTGAAGTAGACAAATGATTCAACTGTCCTTGATGATTATTTTTTGAAATACTACTTTCTCATGCATTTCAATATATATTTTAAATAAATACATTTGTAGGATTTCAACTAAGAGTTGTTAATGCCACTCTGTGCATGGAAAACATGCTCATCCTAGGCTCTGAAACATTCATTTTTCATAACCTGTAAATGTTTCCACTTGATATTTTACCGGGAGTAGTTTGCCAGTCTTTAAACACAATGTACATTTCTCCAGGACTCCTTCTACCAAGACCTGTATGAGAGAAATTGCTCATTCCTGGAAACTTCCAGCAGCCTCAAAGGAACAGGGAGCAGATTTCACATGTTTAAGGTCAGGAAAGTAAGGTCAGGAAGGAAACAAACAAACTTTATCTTAGTTTCCAATTGCTACTGATGTGAATATAGTGGGGTGTTGGAGAGAGGTAGTATCCTTACAGAAGAGGCATCTTGCAGGTCTCTGTCAGCTCATTGTTCCTGCCTGCGGTGGCTAGCCCAGTGGAATACAGAAATGGAGCTGTCCTTCCCAGCACAACAGAGAAACAGGAGTTTCTCTTGAAAATGGCAGCTGGGGTGTTGCACTTGAGGATGCACCCAGCAGTATCCATATTTGGATGGTGGTGTGTTGTAGGCATTTATTCTCCACCTGACAAGGAAGACAAGTGACTGCCTAAAGCCCTTCCTACAAGCCAGGCACTGGGAAGGCTGGCTGGGCAGCAGATGGGAGTCAGATGTTTGCAGCCCCACTGCACCATGTGCTGTTACTGGGGTCTTCAGCTCCTGTGAGAATGATGACTGCAGCCTCTTGCTGCCACCTGACAAATCACTGCCGTAGGTTATGCTCACTGAACATGGCTTGCTGGCCACCATGGAAGCTTACTTTCCTTCTGCAGAAAGGGCAGGGAACACCTACACGGAACATAGTCTTGGTTATGCCATGGTTCCCTTCAGCTTCTGTACCATTTTCCCACTGAAATTTTACTCCAGGCTCTCAGTCATGGCTGGGAGAGTTACCAACTGTATTGTGGAGGCCGGTGGGCCTACCAACTTGGGGACCAAGGGAGTCCATTGGTGGGACAGTCCCTGAGCCAAAAGATCCTCCCCAGGTTACGGAGACAGAGAAGGCCTCTCCCAGGATCCTTTGTTTCATTATGTTGATGTACCCCAGTTCTGCTTCCCTGGTTGGCCAGTTGGCCTCCCTGCCCCCTTCTACCCTATATGTCCCTGATGCAGAAAATTCTCCCTTCCCCTCTCTCCCACTGGCCCTTGATCCTTTGCCACACCCTCAGAGTTTCCCCACTGGCTCCCATACCCCAGTCCCACCTGTGTACCTCCCCTGTGCCCTCAGATTCTTGGCCCCTGATGCTCTCCCTCCCCACCCCATATATAAACCTAGACCCCGTTCCCCAACCCCCTCTCATTGTTCTGTGTCTTCGTCACTGGAATCCTTCATGTGCAGGGCTGGAATAAACCTCTCCTGTGGAACCCTGCACGAAGACCCTTCCCATCTCTTTGCCGTCGACTTGTCGAAGAGGCTATCTGGTGCATGTGTGCGTGTGAGGGTAGTGGCCCTGCTGAGCTGCTTTCTGCTGGAGACGCTTTTGGAAGGTCATGGCACCCCACCAGAACACCCACCGCATCACTGTATCAGCACTCCTGTGTTATGTGCTTCAAGATCTGCGTCTGGGCATCTTGTAGGAGCCCCTCCAGGCCTGGAGCCAGGTGTGTGTGCTCAGCACACATGGTGATGGATGGAGCATACCTTAGGTTATATGCAGAAATGTAAACTCCTGCTGCTGTCACGATTCTTCAGATTAAATGTTCAGGCAATCCAGTTAAAGCATATGTCCACATAGCTTGCAATTTCAAGATTACAAACTATGTTCANCGTATATAAACCTAGACCCCGTTCCCCAACCCCCTCTCATTGTTCTGTGTCTTCGTCACTGGAATCCTTCGTGTGTGGGGCTGGAATAAACCTCTCCTGTGGAACCC
This sequence comes from Platysteira castanea, assembly GCA_013397175.1. Classification (NCBI taxonomy): domain Eukaryota; kingdom Metazoa; phylum Chordata; class Aves; order Passeriformes; genus Platysteira; species Platysteira castanea. The sequence continues at coordinate 1,751,895 of VYXC01000822.1, forward strand.
TGCACGAAGACCCTTCCCATCTCTTTGCCGTCGACTTGTCGAAGAGGCTATCTGGTGCATGTGTGCGTGTGAGGGTAGTGGCCCTGCTGAGCTGCTTTCTGCTGGAGACGCTTTTGGAAGGTCGTGGCACCCCACCAGAACACCCGCCGCATGACTGTATCAGCACTCCTGTGTTATGTGCTTCAAGATCTGCGTCTGGGCATCTTGTAGGAGCCCCTCCAGGCCTGGAGCCAGGTGTGTGTGCTCAGCACACATGGTGATGGATGGAGCATACCTTAGGTTATACGCAGAAATGTAAACTCCTGCTGCTGTCATGATTCCTCAGATTAAATGTTCAGGCAATCCAGTTAAAGCATATGTCCGCATAGCTTGCAATTTCAAGATTACAAACTATGTTCAGATAGAGAAACCTAATGCACAATTCCATCCACTCCTGTAAATGGTAAACATCTGAAAGTATTTGTGTGACTAACAGAATTGTAAATCTGTCGAACTTCCCATTTTTCACTCTAGCTGCCAGTAAATAATTTGTTGCAAATGTGAGACTGAATTCAGATCCTGCTTATGACTGGCATGAAGACAGGGGTGATAAAAGGGGAGATTCCACAGTTGTCTTGAAACAGTGGATGTTGCTAGGAGCAGTGACGAATGGGAACATTTCAAAAAGCAAACCTTGTCATATACGGTGCGTACCTGCTGAGCATCATTAAAGTTACAGAGCTGTCCATCCACAGGCTGCTGGATCCTCCTGCTTGCTGGGTGTGACAGTCTTGTATCTGTTCTAGTCCTGAAATTCACGATAAAGGTGCTGCTGTAGGTTTTGTGTACTGTAAAGTGCCAAATGGGAGCTAGAGCGCAAATTTTATCAAGGCTACTCTCTAAGTCATCACTATCAGGTGGTGAAAAGTCTGAATATGTTATTTCCTGTTCTTATTAGAAACAGTATGGCAAAACCCATGTAAACAAAAAATTTCATTTGAGCTTCATGAGAACCCCAGTTTAGCCCCAATGTTTTTTCTCCAATAGCATTTTAGGCAAGAAATTTATATCTTTTGCTCAATATATTTAAATTGTTCCCTCAACTAGTTCTAGTACATGGAAACCAGTGAAGCTAACATTATGCAAACAAAACAAGCAATGTGTTTGAGTTGACAATTACAGAAAAACATGCAAACAAACAGAAGGAACTTAAGAGCACCTGTCTGAAATACGAGGTCTTAGTTTCTTGATTTTGTTCAACCTTGTCCTTTCCTGTTTTATCTCTTATGTGAAAACACCAGTTAATAGTCTCCTGGCCTTTTTAGGAGATGACATAATGGCCCAGAATGAATTTTTCTCCCTTCCACCCCACAACGCAAGTGTCTTTGCTTTGTGTGGACCTGTTTGTTAGTCAATTTTCAACACTTCTTAGATAACAGTGAAGCTATGGTGGAACAGGAGAAAATTTAAATCTGGCAAACTGTCAGATCAGATTCCTAAATAAATCCCCCATTTGAGATACTTATTTACATTATAAAGTTGCTGGCTGGTGACTGGTGACTACTCCTTACATTCAGCATATGAACAGTATCTCGTTGTGATGTTGGAAAAAAGGCAAGGCTTGTAGGAAGGCAAATTCTGTGTGACTTTCATTCAAAGCCTCCATTTTCTTTCCAAACTGATTATTTCCCTTTTTTACCTCTCTCTTCCCAGAGCCATTATAGCATTTAAGAATGAGGGGAATAAATACTAGTCTCAAAACCACCTTCTTCAGTACCCATGTGAACTAAGAGCAATGCAGAGTGGGTAAAAGGAACTGAGTCCCAATTCTCCACCACCTTTATTGCTTTGCAGAGGTATCAGCTGTGTAGATACCTCACTAGTTCCCTGTTGTGGTATTTATCCTGTTCTGTAACCTCATGGAACTGCTACCACCCTGTCTGTGGGTGCTGGATTTCCAACACAGCAGCATCACAGACTTCCTGGCTGGAGTACTGACTCGATTGCCTGTCTTCCCTCTAGGGGGAAAGTTTATAGCCTCCTGCCTATTTGTAACATGGCAGTTTAGAAATGCCAGAGACTGGAAATTGGACCAAATGTGCCGTTCATAGAGTTACAAATGGGAATCATTTAATGCTAAAAACATCTCCTGCTTTTCCTCCCGTCTCTCTTTTCTAAAGGTCAAGGTATTTGTATAGAAACATTAAGCCAGCTGTAGAGAGGTTGCAAGACCATTCCAGCTACATTGTGATGTGATTTTTATCTCCCACCCTAACAGGGAATGTCAGTCATAATTAGTGTTACATATAAATTTCTCACTGGGATTCAGGTTTCACATGATTAGGAACTAAACTATGTAGAGTGCTGCTATTCTGACTCTATAGTTCCAATTAACAGACTCAGCGATGAAAATCAGTGAGAGATAATGGCTGAGGTCAGAGAGGTTATCTTTTTTTATAGCAGTTGTCATCTTAAATGAGAAAACACAAATGAAAGAGGGTTTCATTAACCCGACTAAGGAACTGGCTGCCACAGATAGTGTCTCAGTAGGAAAAGCATGATCAGGACAAAATCCTTTCCATGGCCTCGGTCACTGCTATAATCATCCTAATCCCCAGTGGGTATGGTGACGATGTGCAGTACAAGCCTGCTGTAGGCTAGCTCTGTTTCATTGATGAAGCATGTAAGCAGATTATTACTGATCTGATCAGTGCTCTTGCTGATCAAGAAACTCTCATTACTTTAGAGCAAAGCATAAGAAAGCCAGAAGAGGAAATAAATACTGCAGAGTGCTGGGCAGAGACAGAAATCCACTACTGTAGTCCAGGAAAGTGACCCTGGATTTCTTCCTTTTCTTTCAAGGGACCTTAAAGCTCTGGAATCCCATCCTAAGGAATTTTCAAAGGATAGAGTATTCAAAGGAGTAAAAGGAAAAAAAAAAATACAATTATAGGGCTGGCATTAGCAATGGAAAAGTAAGTCTGCCGGGGGTAGGAGACTATCAGCAGTGGCAAGGCACATGGACATGCTCCATGCTTGGTTTGTGTGGATTTTGGGGAGGTGTATGGGGTGACTGCCACAAAGAGATACTATTATGGAACTGACTCGCTGTTGGAAATGGTGATTGCCAAGAAATAGAAAACTTCCAAAGAAAGATCACTTAACCTGCAACTTGGGCATAAAGATGCTGACTTGACCCTTGCATCAAAATCTATCAAGAAAGGCCTGACCTTGTGGAGGAACAAATATATTCTATTTCTCATGTCTGTTTTCACAGCATGGAGTTCTTCTAGGGGTCAGGAACATCTGCCTGCCATTTCTGCTTCTCTCTTTTCCTTGTGGAGACCAGGAGTGTGCTGGCTGGAGGGAAGGGATATTCATATCTTCCAGGAGTTGCTTGATCTAAGTACATGAGTTAAAAGGTAATGCAAGTATGTCTGGCAGATGCTGTCTGTGTGCTATTTGTCAGGTCTTAGACCATGAGGGAAGAGTTGGGAGTAGTTTCTTGTTCAATCGACTCCTCACTACACACACAAGAAGGCTTTGGATATCTCTGCCTTCAAAAATTGCTTGTAGGTTGAATGTTAAAATGGAGGGGCAGAAGAGTGAACAATCCCATTTCCCCTCAACTTTTTAGTCACTGATACGCAGTGATCTTCATCAGTATCACCTAGTGCTGTCACGGAGTGACTTTTGTGTATGCAGATAGCCCACAACTTTGTCTGTTCACGTCTTTCAGTATTAGAGCTCATTTGCATCTATAACTGTTCACCTTGATGATTGTTCTCTGTCACATGCTTGGAGTGTCTGCAGTTGCCAGTCTGCATCACCTGGCTCCTCTGGCTGATCTTCAGGCTACTCCCAGGCAGAATGCTTATGAAATAAGGTTATAAAATGAAAGGTCTCTCTGCTTTCGGCATGGATGTGCAACTGTTATGTCCAGAAGACAGATGAGTTTTGACTTCACTTTTGATTTTTAATGACAATGAATAATTGAATAAGAAAAATTATTTTTAAAAACTGTAATTGCTTACAATTTAAGGAAAGGACTGAACTGTTCTCTTCCAGCTTGTCTCTGGTTGTTACTGGTCCTTACTGGTTGTTTGAATCTGGTTACCAGCTGTTCTTGAAGAGAACAGTCAGAGAAGAGAGCTGTCAGCTCTCAAAGCAGACCCCTAGCACTTCTTCTCCTTAATTCAGTGGAAATTAACTAGATATCTCTGAGGATAGTGAGAGATAGATGGATTTTTTTTTCCTAAATCTGAGCTTTTTGTGCAGTAATGCAGGGAGAGTGGAGAGTATTAAAACTGAATTACTTAACCACAGCCTTCCTGACTGTTAGGAAGGATCAGCCATAATATGGGAGAGCAGATCTGAAGTTACAGGTAGAGAGCTGCTTTCATTTGAAAGTAGCATCATTAAAAGAAAAAAGAAGGAAAAAGAAAGAAAAAGAGAAAAAGCATTAAACATCTGAAATACGTTTTAGAAAGATAGAAGTAAATGAGTTCTAGTACTTTTGCAAGGAGTTGTATCAAACAAGTGCTTTCAAGCAGACAGCATAATTGCCTATTAAAGAAACACAATGTCACTTGTAGGTGGCTAGAAGCACAACGTAGGAAGATGATAGCGTCACTAAACGCTTCTCCCAAATTGCAAGGATGGGTGTTCACTGAAATGTCTTCTGGCTGAGTAAAGATACGAGTGCAGATAGATGGGGGCAGGAGGAGGCAAACTCACTGTTTTCCCCAAAAGGCTGCCTCCTATCCCTTCATCTTTATTCTGACTCAACCATCCAAAACTTGTGGGTTCTTCACTGAGGCTTTAACATCATTCAGCTATGAATAGATACCCAGTGAACATAGAAAAGTGTCCATGTTGGTTTCTCTCTCCCTTTAAAGCAGTGTCCAGAATGTTATATTATTGTTGTCATTTTGGGAGAGGAAAAAAAACCTGCAACAAATTCTGTTTTCTAGAGTATAGGGAAGTTTTCCAGTTGTTTTACTTTGGTGGTACTATAGAAAACTAGGCATACCTATAAGCTGTGCTGCAAAATGCAGTGTAGGTTGGGAATGTCTATACTAATTTTAAAGGACTCAGCTTGAAAAATCTGGAGTTATCTAGCTGTCATTGTACAGTGCTCTGCACTGACTCATATTGTTGTGTTGTTCAGGCAAACTACTCGTCAAGAGTTAACTCGATAAGTGCATCACTGTAGCAACCAAAATATTAACACACTACAGCAGCAAAGTATAGCCAGTTTATACTTTGATTTCAGGCATAGGAGTTTGAGCTTCTGATATATGTTCTGTAGTTCTGTGCAGGATTGGGATAAAAAGTAATGGTAAAGCTAAAGAAGAACCAAATGAAATTTTTATTGTGCATCTAATGCTTAGGCAGTTCTGGTTACTGGAGTGATTTCAAAGCAAAAAAAAAAATTTGAAAATAATGCATGAGCCAGAATATATGGGCAGATCACTCCATATTCTCTTTCCACTTCCTTGCCTAACCTTCATTCATTTTACCTTTTATTCCTTCATGAGCAAAACCTGTCATAAGGTTTTTTGGTATCCCTTATTTTTGTCCTGTCATTCACGCATTTCATCCAATATGCAAAACATATTGCATAAATGGAAAATACTTTTAGAGCAGCAAAGATGTAGCAAGTGGCAGATACCTGGCAGAGCATCATGTAAGAGAATAAACTGAGCACTTACTATGACTGAAAGACAAGATCTACTTTAATTTTTAGATGACTCAGTATTTTTTTACATACGGATCTGAAGTAGTGAGAAAACCACTACGAAATGCAACATTGCCATCCAGGACAGCCCTGATTCACCTTGTTTTATTGTTTGCTGCAGCTGTAGGTATACACTACATTACTTCCTGAATCCCAGTGTGCCCCAAATGTACTTTAAATAAGACACTGCCTGAACTTAGAACAAACAACTATATTCCATCTCTGGACAGGCTGTTACTTCCCATGCACATTACCCATCTCCAGAGGTGTGAGTGTGACTGACTTCCACTCATGTGGGATGCAGAGAACTACTCTTACTTCAAACTATTATCTCTAATTTTGAATTCAAATGCATGAGCATGAGCAAACTCTAGAGCACCCAAATGACTGCTGTAAAGCCATATGGAATAGGTCTGTAGAACTCCTCTGATGATCATCTCTGGGACAGCTTTATGTTTCAGTTCTGTTTGGCCCAGGTCTTCAGAGTTGTGTTGTAAAAAACTTGCTCTGGCATTATATCATCTCAACAAAAGTCTTCCTTTGCCTCTATGAAACAGCTCTTTGTTTAGACAGACATTATACTTCTGAAGGCTGGGATCATACCTGTAATTTCATTTAAAGAAAAATTAAAATGTGATTTTTTCTTTTTCTTACATTATTTCTTGTTCACTCCAGTCTTAGATGCAAAAGGAAGTCTTGAATTCTGTTATTTGAAGTCTGACTTGGTCTATGCAATAGGGACCTAAACAAAAATTATCTTGTATACAATGTTTATGTCATATATTTAATGCTCTTTTGACAGCCTCTTTAATATTGTGTTCAAGTGATACCCACAGAACTCCAGGAAGTTTGACAAACCTGTATAAGATCGTCAGTGAGATGCAGATTTGCACACATGGAGGCAGATGGTAAACCAACTAGCAGTTCAGGGAGACAGGCATCAGGAAATTACAGCAGTGGCAGAAATTAAACACTTAGTGCCAGTGGCCCAGTTTCTTAAGTCATGTGAATTTCTGTATGTGATGGATGCTGCATTATGAAAAAAATGAGAAAAAGGACTAGATACTGCATGTTATAGTTGCTCTTTTAAAATAATCTGATCACTAGGCACTAAATATCCTATGACAAAGTCTCTCAGAGTGGTTAAAAAAGAAAAAACAAACACCCAAAAAAGACCCCAAACAAACCTAACCAAGGCTAGATTTTGAAAATTTTTTTCTTTGAAAAATCTTGTGCTCTGCCACATTCTTTAACTTTTCCACAAATATGATTTGCCACTTTGCTATTATGGGAAACGCTCAATGTGCGACGCAGAGGGACTCACTTCTGGGAGGCTGAAGTTAGAATGAGGAAGTCCTCACAGTGGGTTAGAGAAGCAGTTTGATGGATGAGGAAATTACTGCCCCTACCAGCATAAACTGTCTGGAGGTGAATGCAGCTGGGTCATAAGCTAAGAGCAAAAAAATGTTTTATACAGGTTTTCTAGCTCACCTGATTTTACATCTTAGATAAGGCATCTGTTACAGCAAACACTGCATTCTAAAAGTAGCACAGGCACATCCTGAAAGAAACAGTTGACTTCTTCTGTTTTACTTTCTATGTAGCTCTTTTCAGGAAGGAGGAGAGGGTAAGGAAACTCCTCTCATGCCTCTCTAAGTAGTCGGGACCCCATCTTTCATTATGTTCTCTGTCTCAAAAACATCTTCCTTGCCTCATTTCTGCATCTTCAGAAAGAAAAGAAGGTCACACTACTGTCTCAATTCCTGCAAGTTCACATGGTGTACGTGTCCTTTTTCCATGAAGGGCAAAGTAGTGTTTGGCATGGGTTGATGCCCAGCATCTGTGTTTGTGAAGCAAACTGCTGACTTGTATGACTCCTGTCAGGTACACTCTGGAAGAAAACTCTTCTCTTTCCATTCAAGTGAAAATAAAGTCTGGAGAGAAAAGATTGGGGATGGGGAGGAATGAGTGGGAGGAGGGTGGAGAGGAGTAAATTGCATTTACTTGATTGTCAGGGCAGGGGGAAGGAATAGAAATTTGAAGGAATGGTGCTTGAGATTTCAAGCTGTCTTTCTGATCTCTAATTCTGGAACCAGTATGAGCCTCCAGCTAGCTTGGATGCTTTCTCTAATGACATTCACACCACAGATTCAATGGAAATTGTCTAGTTTATGCTAATCCTGTAAAAATCTGGCTAAGACTAATTGAACTTTTTATTTTGGGTTCAGCAAAAAGCAAATTCCCAGACATTTTTCACTTTGCATAAAGTTGAACAATGCTGCATTGTTGATTAAACAGCATAGTTCCTTCAAGCATGATGCTGGTGGTTTTTTTTGTTTGTTTGTTGGGATTTTTTTTAGAAAATAATTTCCTCATTGTGAAGGGCTTAATATTTTTTCTATTTTCTCACCCAGTACTCATTGGGTGGCTCCAGAAGACCTGTTCCACCATTTATGGAAAGGACAGAAATCTTAATTCTGGGGTTCTAAACAGCAGTTCTGCCTATGGCCTGGAAAGAAGAGTCAGATTATGCACCATCATAGCTGGGATTTTATTGGTTTCAGTTTTACAGAAGCATTAAAATTGAATGCTTTGTAGACCATCTACTGTACACAAGTGCTAGATTTGCTGAAATTATTGCTTGTTTCCTTTCCCTTTTATGGCTTCCATAACTTGGTGTATGTTCCTACTATGACATCTCTTCCTTGTATGAATGAACCCTGAAGATTTGGGTTCTGCACATTAACCCGCATTCTGAGAGCAATAGCTCTTGCTGAAAGATCTCAAAGCCAACCACGTGGCTAATTAGTAATAAAGAACTACTTGTACTCCTGTGACTGTCACATAGATCCTTTGACAAAAACATGTGACAGCTGTCAGAAACTCCTTAAAAAGTAGTTTCAGTTTAGTAAACAATGCTGTTGGTTATTTCAGTATTAGAAAGGCTGGGTAGTTCCCTCCCACTCACAGATCCAGCGTCTACTTTTCCATATGGTTAGTTTGCTTAACAAAGAAATTGCATGAAGAAGCATTAAAGGCTAAGTCTGCTTGAAATTAGTGCACCCTGATAAATATTACCCTGGTGTCTCTTGATTATGGGGTAAAAGAAATGATGGGTCTATGTCAACTCTGCTGCCAATAACTGTCTATAAGTACTGAAAGATTTTTGGGGAAATGACGTGGCAAGGTGCAGAAAACCCCCTTCATTTTAGGGATTTCAGTGTTTCTTTTCCCTGGCAAGAAATAAGGAACACAGTTTCTGCAGAAATTAGTATTAAATAAGTACTTCTTAATCAAAGTCAAAAGCTAGAAGTGCTTATAGTTGGAAAACTCCCAGTAGACCAGGTGAGTTGCATAGAAAATTGATTATGGGTTAATCGGAATTAACAGGACATTTTGACTATGCCTCCTAAGTTGTTTTTTTTTTTCCAGGAATAGACCTACTCTGGAACTGTGGGTGTATATGATAAAACTTTGTTTAAAAGGCATACCCCAGTGAAATTCATAGCTCTAAGCTGAATCGTGGATTTGTGATTACCACTGGCATGGATTTATGAATTCATTATTTTCATTTAATCATACAAAAAAAACCCTCTTAGTCTGTGTAACTCACAACTTCAGCTTTTCATCATAAACTAAGACTGATACTAAGAGCACAAAGCTAAAATTCTCGAAATAATAATCTTTTGAGGGTTTGCCAATGACAATGGTTTCCACTCAGATTATCAGCTTTGCCAAACGTGCTGATATGTTAGCTTAGTATTTAACAAGAAGAGAATGCTTCTTTGCATGTTCTTTTATTGGAAAATTAATTGTTTTGAAACATGATTTTGCTTGATACCTGTTCTTTCTGCAGCATTTCCCCCAGTTTTATTAAAAAATGTCAAGATACTCCGTGTAATCAGGTGGCTGTTTCTAGCTGTGCTTTTGGAAATAACTCCATTTTCACATCTATTTCTTCTTTTATCTCTGAAAGCATGCAGTTGCTGTCTGAAGTTCTCATGCATGCTGCATGGAATGTGTGTATCTAAAAGCCACATTTATGAGTCCCAATAGGATACATTTGGAATGCAATAACCTTCAGAATTTCCCTAGCAAAAATTATATGATTTACTTACACCTTTTATGTTTACCATTGGTCTGATTCTCTTTTTCTTTCCACAGCATTAGAGAGATGTCTGGAGTTCCTCACTGCATGAAAGAACAGAAACCCTTAATCTTTTCTGCAGTCCATCTGTGTAGCCTTAGATATCTGCCCAGGCTGTGGGGACCTCTGCACAGCATAGAAGAGAGCCAGCCTGAGCTAGACCAAAGATTTGTTCGGCCCAGCATCCTGTCTCTGGCAGTGCTAAAATGTCAGAGAACAAGAGCAGGACAAAGCCTTCAAGGGTTTTACAAACAGCAATATGGAGGGAAAAGGAAGGCCAGTGTTCTATATGGTGTTCAGCCATGATCATGAACAATTTGAGAATGATAGCATCCATTTTGTTATTTAGTCCTTTCTTAGTAATTCCCAGCACTGATTTGCTTTTCTGACCACTACTGAGCAGTGGGTTGATAGTAACCCCAAGAGCACATTCTGATGGCTGGAAACCCCTTGTTCCATATGTGAATATAGGACTGTTTTCCCCATGTTGCTTTAACTGTCATAAAAATACTTTTTTTATCAGCAAATCCATGAGAAATCTCAGATGTGGTTCCTTTTGTTCTAAGGGCTGAAAGTCAATTGTAGGAGAAAATCAGAGAGGAATCCTTAAGGGCACAAGAACTGAGTTCCAGGCTGGTTTTATATTCAGTAATCTCCAAAGGGCATTGTATTATAAAGTCTATACTTTACGTTTGGGTTTTTTCCCCTCTCAAAACACTGAACTTCTGTTATGCATCCATGACACTAAATGGTGCCTATGGGCAGCTGTCAATCTTTTGCTGCATGTTTGTGCATTAAATTTTATGTACTGTTAGAGGTGAAATGGTGCCATTAAGAGTAAGCAGACTTCCTTTATAGTATAATAGATACAAAACTCTGAAAAACAAGGAAGGAAAATGAATATTTGAGACACAGGATTTAGGATGTGTTAACAAAACCTAAGCTGAACATTCAACCATATCCACCTACACCTCTGCTCTTTTTTAATGACTAGGCCTTCTGAAATTAGGTCTATTTTGCATTGGCCCTTGCTCAGTAGTACAGCTCTTGTGTAAATGACAGATTTTGTAGCTGTAATGTCAACAAATCTGGAAAGGAAGCTATCGTTTTGAGGAAGACAGACACAGCAAGTTATCATGTGTGTTACTAGGACTATTCCTACGCTCATAAAAGTTGGGCTACTCTACCAAAGCCCCATCCATATTGCAGGTGTGTACTTTAAAGTGAGGGGGAAGAAGGGGAAAAGATAAAAGGAGACAAAATGTTTTATTGGCTTACGGAAGCAGACAGATTTTTGTAAAATCTCATAAATAGCTCTGTTCCCAGTGTATGGACTTACAGAAAGAATTTTTTTTTCTATTTCTGCTTACAGACATCTGTTCACATTTTCTGGTGGGAATTCAGGGATTTAAACAGCCATCTGCTTCCTACTGTAGCAGCTCAACAACAAAGGGCATTTTCTCAACTAGCAAATAAGAATCTTTGACTAATACAAAGGCACAGTTAGGAACATATGCTACTTTTTCCTTTTAACCTTAGTCAATATATTTTTCAGTCTATTTGGATTACACCAATTTACCAAAACAAACTGAATAAAGTGTTCAACATTTCACGTAGGGAGTTGGAACTTTAAATAAAGCTGCAGGTGTGCAGCTATTGTGTGCCTCTGCATGAGCATGTTGCTGAATTCAAAGCTTAGCAAAGATGGAGAAATTCAGTGGGGTTGTACTACAGGCTTATTTGTTTCAACAAGATGGGGAAAATGGCTACACGCCTTGTACAGTAGAGAGCAAAGCAGACCACACATGCCTAGGAAGCAGAAGGCATCTGGGAGCTGTACAGCTGTGTACTGTTTCCCTGAAGTCTAGCTGGTCAGCATGCAGTAGGAGGCTAGTAGGGTAGACAGTTTCTGACATGTGAGCTTGTCTCTGCAATAATCAGATGAGACAACATTTATGGTAGGTTTATGGGCAATATGTTGTGTATTAACTTCCTGTTGGTGGTACATATTAAATACAATATTCAAAAGGTCAAACTTCCTTACTCCTCCCCCTGTGAGGGCATTCCAAGTATTATTGACAGTGCTTTGTATTATGTGAATAATCATATTACACTTCCAAGATATAATCTATCCCCAAGCCAGAAAGAAGACCTTGAAGGATTAATTCTGGGAGAGATCTCCATTCACAGTAAGTAGCATATGCATTATATATGTACTTAATGAATTGAAATGAAGCTGTAAGTTACTGTCAGTACAGAGGAGATTAAAACAGAGAAGAGGTAAGATGACCCAGAAGAACTTACAGTGATAAAAGGGGGATATAATACAAGGTCATGAACAAGAATTTCTGTCATGCAGCAGGCATTTATTAAATAGAAGCTATGTCTGTACTTATTAAATAAATCTGATTCTGGGATGGAATTTTAAGTTGTACCCCGACATGTTTTTCCACTGGTCATATACAGGACATCTGTGACCCTTGTGATGTAGTGTATGTTGATTTTGTTACTGCACTTGGGAAAGATGTATTCCAAACAAACTAGAGAAGACATAGAAGGCTAGTCAGAAGAGTGGACACCCTTACTTACAGGCAAGACTTAAAATTATGTTATCACTGGCTAATAGGAGGTTAAGGAGAGATGAGGATACTCTCAATACATTCAGTGGGAAACGAGCAGCAGGAAGAGTAAACTGTGAAGTAGTCAGGAAGGTGATATTGGCACAAGAGGAATAGGTGTAAACTAGGTATGAAAGCAATTTATAAAGGATATTAAGTTCTGGAGTAGCTTTTCAGTGGGAGTGGTATAAACAAAGAACAACAACCTTCAGAGAGACTTCAATCGGTTTATGAATGGCATTAAATAATATTTTATTACAATGACCCACAGTGGTTTCCCATCAGAATTTGAAGGAGGTGTCACTCCTGCTCTATTGTGATCTGGAGAAAGTCTGAGAAATTCTTTGTGATGGACTTGCCTTCAGAACATAAAGATACATTTGTTTTCTGTTGTGAAGTTCTCTACCATAATTTTCAACCTTTCCCTCCTCATCTCTTCTTTCCTTTTTTTTCTCTTTTGTTTAACCTTTTTGTAGCCTCCATTTACAGTTACATCTCTTCTCTCCAACAAACATTGCAAGGTCTGTTTGGAATGTATCTCCTCTCTTCCCTGTACCTGTTCTTATCCAAGATAGCAAAACTAGGTTCCTACCACATTAAATCTTATACTTGCATTGTGGAGGGTAAGTTGCTGTGATACAGATCCATACTTCAACTATACTCAGTGTTTGTTCAAAAAAATGAAACGAAGCCCATCTTAGTACACCAAATTTTAAAATGTATAAATTTGTAACATTATTGAGGACAAAACCTCCACAGTCCACCCATTTTCTGGACTTGACCCTGGCAAACATAATCCAATTCAGAATCTTGAAATGCAGTGAAAGCTCTCTAAATGAAGGGTTTTTTCATTACAAATTTCAGTAAGTCTGTTTTTATGGACTACTAGTGGGACACAAAGATTAAAGAGCCATGGCCAGCCTTATATGAAAGGTTAGTGGAAGAAAAATAATTTGCTCTCAAACTTTCCCTAGGCAGGTCATAGGTTTGAGCTTTGCGTTGTCACTCCAAAGCATCCCATTGCTGGAAATTTCTACATTTTTCCAGACTGACTTCAGTTATGAGTGACATCAGTTCTACCACAATTAGAGGACCACCTAAGAGAAGAGATATGCCTATTCTACTTGGGAATGAGCACATAGACTGGAGTTCTGGAAGCAGCAATTGGCTTCTGAGGAGTTAGCTGGGATTTTATAAAAGCACTGAGTCCTTCAAAGACCTGCTATTTTCTTACCAACAAGACCACCTGGAAATAATAATTAATTTTTAGCTCTTGGCCTCTGTTATTCAAAAATTGTCTTCCTCTCTGTCCACTAAAGACCTTATGAAGGTACTGTATTTTGACAAGTGGAATAGCTTGTCAGTCAGAAGACTGTTCACTCTGGAGTCACTTAAAATCAGTGGATTTTGGCCAGAGGGTCTCGAGATGCCCCCCTCCCACTAGTATTACAGCTAGAAGATTAGGTACATGTCCGGTCTAGGTACATCTCTTTGGTGCTGGGCACGGGGAGAGGAAATGGGAAAAGTGACCTTTTTACTGCACATGCAATTAAAAAAAATATTTAGGGGGGAAATGGTAGGCCTCTGTTTCAATAAGCAAAACAAGACAATTAAAAAGGAAAAAAAGAATAAGGGCCCAAAAGAATTAAAAGTACTATTAGATGAGACTAGTCCAAGATGCTGCTGGGATCCCTGTACATGCACACAGACCCAGACACTGAATTCTGAGTGGTTACTTGAGATTAACTGTCATTTCAAAACCACTAAAATTGTCCATGCAAATCTGCATTTAATATCCTACTGAGATGCATTTAAAACCCATTAGCAAGATAATATTCATATGCCTCATAGAAAGGACATGAAAAAAGTAGATTTTTAAAGAGATGAATCTTCACCAGTTTTGCTGAGAGCTTGACTAAGGAAGGACAGAAAAAAACATTTCACCATTTCTTTCAGTGTTGGCAAACAGGGCCAAAAGGCCAATCTGTTTTGGCAACCAGGTCTTGGCAAAGAAGCAAGTCTTTGATTTCCTTCCTCTCAAGGAATTCCTCTCAAGCTGCTGCCCCTACCCACCTAAACAGGTTTTTTTCAGTGGAAGCCCATTTACTCAGCTTTCCAGTACTGGAACAGACTATTCAAGGTCTGTCTTAGGAGCAGTTCAGACTATGAGGTTGCACTTCTTCATTTGGTTGTGCATGACTGCTTCCTAATACATCCTGCTGAAATGTGTCAGGCCTGATCCCTTGATGGTGATCAGAATCTTTTCATTAGTCTAAGCAGGGGAGGTTTGACTCTCACTTGCTGGTTTATCTTTGATGCATCAACTCAACAGAAGAGAGCGAGTCTCTTACACTTTAACCAGTTTATTTGCTATCACAAGAAGGTTTACTTATCTCCCTAAACCCAAAGACCGTATGTTTTTCAGTATATCACTTGTTATCCTCTGTTTCTAACTACAGCAGTCAAATTCTATGGGGAACAGATTTTTGGTAACTGATTTCCGTATTATGTTCTTATGTTCCTTCAGTACTTTTAATTGTGGTGCTCTCTCAGTGTTATGGTTTCATTTGCTTTATATAAGCAGCATTTTTGCCCCACCACTGTTTTAACACTTCACTGAGAGAGACTTATTTTATCTATTTGGATGCCTTTCTTCCAATTGTTCTTGCTCTTGTGAGTTTTTGACATAAGAAGTAAAACAACCTTCCTTCAGCTGTACTAAAACCAACTTCAGAAACAATCTGAATGAAAGGGCAAAGAGAAAATTTAGTGTTATAACTTTAGACTGCAAAATATAGCTGGGTCTCTACAGGAATGAAAAACATGCCCTCTACACCAGAGCTGCACAAAAAATTGTTTATGTGGTTGTTTTTCTCTTTGACCATTCAATTCAAACCCAAAAATGAAATCCTACAAAACAAAACTGAAGTTGCAGTTAGACATGTACCCTTCCAATCCTAAAAGCTGAAAGAAAAACAAGAGAAAAAGAGCTAACTCCTTGAAATCTGGAGTGGGGAGAAAGTTCTCTCTCCACTTTTTCCTGTAGCCCAGAACTATAGGAATTGTGCAGAGGGATGAGCACCATTGCTGTGGGTGAGCTAGTCTTTATTTCAGGAGTTTCACTTAACTTAATGCCAATTAACAAACTTCAATTTACTGATTTGGGTACTGAAAAAACCCAAGAAGATAAACAATTAAACATTTACTGAAACATCTTTCTTCTCCCTTCTCCAGGCTCAGTTTCAGTCCAGTACCTTTCCCCCTCCCCTTCTAGTCTCAATTCCTCTTGTTTTTACTGTGAATTATGTTCAGTTCCCTCTCAATTCCCTCTGTGAGGCAACAAGTGGTGCTGGAGGCTGGCATAATGGTTTCTACCAGATGCCTCTTGTTCCCTACTCTATTTCACCTCCAGTACTCCATGCCCCTTACTTAAAAAACACAGAACCTGTAAGGTCACAACAGTTTGAATAAATATCCATTACAAGCTCCACCTTTTATTTCTACACACTAGACTACATAATAATACAAATTTGCATTACAAACTTATGGCCTTCTTTGTGCAAGACTCTCAGCAAAGAACACTACAGCAGTTTCATTAAACATACATTACAAATTCCACACTGTCACAGCAAGGGGGTATTGTGTCGGTAGAGGACACGATAAAGGAAACTCTCACACCTGCTAGGTTTAGCAGAAAGAGGAAAAAGCAGAGGCTTTATTTACATTTCTCATACTTTATAGGTTTCTCAATTCCACAAGGGTTTGGAGGACATGTCACTTCCTCCTCAATCCCACTGGAGAAAAAGGATGCTCATCAAACTTCCTTTTATCACAAAAGGAATGAAAAACAGAAAAGAGAGTTAAATAAACATTGGCCATTATTTACATGAAACTCTGTGAGAAAGAATTCCGACTCCATATTATACACAGAAGGCTTTAGCGAGACAGGATAATAGGGTATCTCCTTTGCAGGAGCAGGAGGATTGGGCCATCACGGATGATGCGGTCATATTGCTTGTGCATGGCAGCTTTTATGAGGGGAACAGCCCTCAAGTTATGCAGATCAATGCTTTCATAAAGACATCATCTGTATCCCAGCAGCATCACTTTGATTGTGTACGGGGGAAAATAAGTCTCTTAACCGAAGTAACGATAGATAGGACAAGAGGAAATGGCCTTAAGTTGTGCCAGAGAAGGTTTAGATTGAATATTAGGGAAAGGGGCTGCCCTAACCTGACTGTGTGTGGGCTGTGGCCCCTCAGGGCTGCCCTGGTCCCAGCACGTGGTTCCTTCTCTCCTCATGCTCCTCTCCACGTGCCTTAGCTGGCCCCACTGATGGATGGAGGTTCTGAAGTGGGTTTGATCAAAGAACCATCTGCAGCTGACTGCAGGAGGCACAAGGCAACACGTAGCCACTCCCTGCCTTGGTGTACCCCACTGAAACTGGGGAGAGCCAAACTCAAATGTCTGGAGAGTATTCCGTGGTCCCTAGAATGGGTTGTCCCATAGCAGGGCTCTGGATACGGACAGTGTTCTACCAGCAATAAACACTGGCATACTCATCACTGGAGGGATGGTGAGCCCGATGGGGTGTCTTTGGTCAATACAGCTGGAGGAGTCTCTTCTTCCATGAGAAAGTCAGGCAAACTGTGATATGACAGAAACTGAGGTAATGACAAAGGAAGCTGTGGGAGCCCTTGGTCAGCAGTGGTGCAGACTGAGGCACAGAAGGTAAAGCACAATGTAGAGAACTGTGCATGCAGCCATGTCAGTTCAAAGGTCTGGTGGAGTGAAAAGGAAACAGCCAGCAATAAAGGGATTGGGGGAACTTGAATCTTTTCGCCAAATCTATACTTGTGTTTTCCTTCTGTAGTAAAATTATTTTTCTTACAGTTTTTAGATGGCAAGCTATTTTTTCTCACTGAGTCTATTTATTGTTGGTAGCTCCAAAGAGATTCCCAAGCTGAGTGCTCCTTGTAGACCTCAAAACAGGCTGCAGAGTAGTCCTGTGCAATTTCATTCCCTGCCCTGACTCTTTGGGAGGCAATGACAAACTGTTGTCTTGACTTGGCTGTCAGTAGAATTGGATCCTTACTTACCAAGAGTGATGTAGACTTTTAGGCTGCACTCTTATTGATCCTATTAGTTTTCTTAGCAATTCATGAATATTTATGGCAACATACCAGCTGCACAGTTTACTGGTTCCCTTAGAGAGAAAGTTGTATTAAATTGGACATAGTTCAGTGACTTAAAGGCATCGAATATTCTCCAAGCTCCTGAGTGATGCATCCCAACAAAGAGAAAGTCAGGCAAAAATGCCAGGAGGAACAAGGAGCTCTTGAAGCAGATCCATCTCGAAAAGGAAGCCTACAAGGGCTGCCTACACAGAAATTGGCTGAGCAGCCAGGGATCAGGTTAGTTAAGCTAAAGCACTGATAGAATTAAATCTGGTCAGGGACATCAAGGGCAACAAGAAATGCTTCTATAGTGATAAAATGAAGACTAGGGAAATTGTGGGCTCTCTTTAGAAGGAAATGGGAGATCTGGTTGCCTGGGACATGGAGAAGGCTGAAGGACTTATTTACCTCAGTCTTCACTGGGAAGTACTCCAGCCACACTGTCCTACTTTCCAAAGACAAAGGCAGGGACAGGGAGAATTAACCACCTGATGTAGGAAAAAATTAGGTTTGAGGCCATCTAAGGAACCTGAAGGTGCACAGGGGACCTGATGAAATAAATTCATGGACCCTGAGGAAAGTAGTGAAAGAAGGGGCTAAGCCACTATGCATCTATTTGAGAAGTCATGGCAGTTTGGTGAAGTTCCCACTGACTAGGAAAGGAGAAACAACACTCATTTTTAAAGAGGAAGCTACAGGCCAGTTAGTTTCACCCTGATGTCTGGCAAGATCATAGCGCAGATCCTCCTGTAAACTCTGCTGAGGCACATGGAAAATCAGGAGATGATTGGTGACAGCTAGCATGGCTTCACTTAGGGCAAATAGTGTCCAACAAATTTGGTGGCTTTCTCTAATGGGGTTACAGAGAAGTTGTTGCTGCCCCATCTCTCAAAGCATTCAAGGCCAGGGGCCCTGCGCAACCTGGTCTAGTGCAAAGGGTGTTGCTTTAAGGTCCCTTCCAATCCAAACTATCTTTTGACTATGATTCTGTGTTTTTAAACCCATGTATTTATGCTGAATAAGTCTCCAAGTAAGTATACAAGTGGTATGCTTTAGCATATCCCCCTTTCTTTTTTCAGTTGAGTACGTTGTCTAGAAGTGGGCTTGCTATGATCTCAGCCAAATTCTGATTTGCTCAGTGGAAAGAAATTTTGCTGTTCTATAGGGACTCTCCAAGGATTGGAAATGCAATGAATTTTAGGCCTGCAGCATGTTTTCACTACTGTTGGTACAGATCTTTAACCCTTACCTTTTTTCCTGAGAAGTTCAGTTGTTTCAAGTCTCATGGCAAGAGCCAAAGTGGTGACTAGATCCTTAAACACAAGAAGAAATGCCGCATGTAGCTGACTTGAGGGCAAGGATTGTGAATGCAACTCAAAACCATTCCTGCACACTCCTCATCCTCGTGCCTTTTAGAGTTTGAATCACCAGCACTAAACTGAAGGGTTCCCCATGTATGCAGCACTTGGATTGATATGCCCTTCTCAATAGCTTGCTTGATTTGCATGCAGCTTTAGAAAATGATGTAACTTCTCATACATGTAAGCTGCAGCCTGAAGCTTGAAAAGGGTGTCAAACAGACTTCGAGCTACTTTACAGATGTCCATTCTGGTACTGAAGATACCACTCCACATACATACTGAAAAGATAGCAACAGCAGCTCTGGGTATCTGCACTGTAGTGGCTTTTTGTGTTAGACATGCTCTTGTGCCTACCTGAACACCCCCTCCCATCAGTAATTTTTGCTGGGGTGTCTCCTGCAGACAAGTTTCTGCCACAGATGGTGCTGAGGGATTGCTTTTTGAATCTTGCTTTGGAGATTTTTGTTTGCTGTCGGAATCTTCTGGATAACTACTGGGGCTGAGCTGAAATGACTAAAACTGAACAATTAAAAAGAAGGTATAGCAGGGAATGCAGCCCACAGAAACCAGCCTGCTACTGAAGCAGTTTCACAGCTGACTGCATAAGTGGATATCTGACACAACAAATGTTGCTTTGAGCTCTGTTCTCTGCTGAGCCATGGTACTGATTCCATGGAGGCTTTAGCATGGGTTATTATTATTAAAGACTTCTGGTTAGCAAATTAAACTGTGATGTTCTAACTACTCAGAATCTGTCTTTGCAGAAAGGAAGGAAATAACGAGGTGAAGATCATCAAGGTGAAGAACAGGGAGGGGTAAGGTTCTCGGGACTGCTGTGATGAGAGTTTCTGAGGAAGCTCATGAAATCTGTTATTCTCCTGCCCCATAAGAGGGCTGAAATCCTAAAAGGCAATCACATTTTGAGAGTGTTTGTCAAGTCTATATTTCACAGATTAAAAGTGAAAAAAAGAAAAGGAGGGAAAACCAAAACAAAAATAAGAAGAAATGGACACACCTTTTTCTGGGAAACCAAACTTACAGCCTCTGGCTGGTAAATATGCCAAAGTCTGTCAATTAAAATGAAATTTTGCAAAATCCCTGTATAACTATACAAAATGTTTAGGAGAGACCAGGATAACAGAAGGGAATTCAGCACAGATGCTGGAGGAAACATTAGTCAGGGAAGATAAGAGAGCTAAAGGTGATGGTGTATGTTGGTGCTCTGAAAAAAGATTAAAGAAGCAGGCAGTGCCAGTCAGTTCAAAAAGGAAGAGAAAAACATGAAAAATCAATATATTTTATTTGTTCAGTTTATTTTACTTAGTTTTACTTCAGAGTTATTAGAAATAAATTTTAATTTCACCTTTCTCAGGTCACAGTGTAATATTGGTCTTGATGAGAATACGGACCCAGACATTGAAATGTTTATGCTTATCCTATGTTGACAGATGTTATGGGATGACTCTTCTATGGACTGTTGCAGACTGGAATTGTGCCAGTCACAATTTCCTACTATATCACAAAAGATGAAAACCCCAGAATACTTTCTAACCCTGATAGGTAGCAGCTTACATGCACTATTGTCTGAGATATGGCAGCACTGTTTTGATATTAAGATGAAATAATGAGAAATAATGCAGCTATATACCTGAGAAAATACTTTTTGTCAGTCTAGTGCAGAAAAGCATATTATAGATAGAACAAAATCTGTCATTTTACAGGGCAAACCACTCAATGTTATTTTTATTTCTTTTGTAGTGAAGTAGATGATGGTAATCCGTTTGCCCTGTTTTAAGTCAATATTGCCTTTGCACATACTCTTAATTATGTATTTGGAACCTCTGAATCCATCTGAAACTGTCACTTTCATTAGTGGTGGCTGGAACTTGTGCCTCTTCCACAGAAAGCCTACTTCAATATTAATTCAAAAAGGATTTTGCACTTGTAGCAGGGCAGATGTGGATAAATTTGTCATTATCCAGAACATCAGTAGTTTAGAGTGTCTGGGTTGTCAGAGGTGGCTTGCTCCCAACCTGGAAGTCCAGTGAGTACCTGAAAGTGTAATGTAGTCGTGTCTGCTGTCACACACACATATATTCACAAAAGGACACATGGGCAAAATGGTGTGAGGAGAAACTTTAGAAAGCTGTTTCAAAGTAATACCACAGACAATCCATCAGCTGCTAGAGTTATTTAAGGAAGTGATGACATAAATGCTGCATTTGGCCTCTGATCTCTTAATGCAAGCTCCCTTAGACAGACTTTAACCTTCCTTTTCAGTGTGTGTGTATTTATGTGTGTTTTTCTCTTCCTCTACAGCGACTTAGAGAGTTTTTTTTCCTCACAGGAATGGCAGTCACTATTTCATTCCAAAAAGCCTGAAGGGAAGATCCATTGCCGTGAGTTTTTGAACCCAGATACATGACAGCAGAAACATCAGGTTGTAGTAGGGGAGAAAGGGCTCAGAACTAACTACCTTTCTTAAGATAGTATCTTCCAGGGATTCTTAAACTAGATGTGCAAAATTATCCATTTCATGAAAAAGGAGGCTTCGTTTGGGAAACCCTGACAGACGAAGCACACGGAAAGTGAAGTACTTATTTTCCTGTATTGGGAAACAGACCAAGGCAGCAGAGAGGAGCTCTTTGCCTAGACAAAGAGAGCTGTGGCACTGCACTTGAGGTAGCTTTTTTCTTTTAATTTTCCTGACAAAACCAAAGGAGGAGGGCCCTGATGAATTAAATCATGGAGAATGATGCAGACCGTCACAAGCTCAGACTGCCTTGATGACATGCAGACTTTGGTTGTGCCACCCTGTGTGGAACAGGAAGGATATGATGTGTTTCCCGAAAAACTTTCAAGCCTGTCTTATGTGATTCTGATTTTTATTTAGGAGATACTGGAATGCCAGATAGGGTCCTCTATTTTGGAAGCAGTCTTGTGAATATAGGTACCTGACATTTTTAATTTCAGGTTTTCTATTCTCATGAATCTTCTACCATTTTCAGACTGTTTTGGTTATGCAGTCTGGGTAGGGATTCTCTTGCTGACTGAAGCAGCCCAGAGACTCGAGCCTGACAAAACCACTTTAAAATGGCCAGCAGTTCTGTGGGTCTTTGAGGGGATTTGAGGTCCTTTAGGTTCTCGTGGGAGGATTTAGCTCTCCTGTCAATTGTACTAGAAGCCACAGTTGTCCTAGCAAGGGTTGTCCTTGATGGTATAACAAGCTGGTGGATATCCTTGTCAATTCAGCATTTCCTTGGGGCTCTCTATTTGTGAGAACACAGCCTGTTGAAAAACAATTAGCCAAAGCAGCTCATCCAAATAACATGCTAGGTGTGGACAAGACCATAATCTAGTGGAGAATTTAGTTTTGCTCTTGGGGAGCATCTTGGGGAAGGGTAAACCATTCCTTCCCAAGGAAGCTTATGCTTTCACCTGACTACTGCCGGGGATAATTAAGCTAATGGTGGATTGCACCTTAGTGGCAGGCATGTCATGAAGCATTCCGCTTCAGACGCCTTTAGTGTATTTTGTAATCCCTTCCTTTTTTCTCCTTTTGAAACAATTTATTACTCTCTTCACAGCACAACCATCTAATCATGGAGTTTAGTCATTATTGCATAACTTGAGCTATTAATAGGGTAACACAATTAATGTGTAGTGCTTTCACTGTTTTGTTAACATAAGCCCTGGAAAATGTGGATTTTCTTTTAAGGCCAGCACCTTGTTTGTTTTCCCCAGCCTAAGTTTTAAAATGTTATGATGCTTTCAAGTCCTTCAGAATTCATAGACGATGGTAGCAACAAGGCTTGGTAGGTAGCTGAGAAAAAGTAGCCTTTTCCTCATGACCCTCTTTTCCTCCATCCCTCCCTTCACAGCAGCCTTTATTGCAGGGAGTTTGTGTACATCTTTATATGCATCCTCTGTTCTAGGGAAGTACTTTTCCAATAAATACAAGGTGGAGTAGCAATATTTTTTAGACAGCAATCATTAGCTAATGGATGGAACACTAGACTGAAATTCAAGAAATGGAAAGTGGTTTAAAGTGAAGCTTTACAATGGAAGTGGTAAAAAAAGATTATGCTTTCCTTATTTATTGTGTTTGATTTTAGACAAAGCGTGCTCGGTTTTAAAGCAGAGACAAAGGAAATGTGTGAATCAGTCATCTTAAGTACTCTCTTTGGGACCTGGAGGTCAAACTGGTGCATTAATTTATGAACCGTTACCAGCACCAGAAATTTCCACTGGCAAAGTTATATAGTTGTCCTGTGTCTTCCACCTATACAGCCCTGATTATACAAATGAAAACCGAACCTGTGCGGTATAGGTGGCTTTATCCATGATGTCAATTTATTCTGTGCACTACCCTTTCACATTTTAAAGAATTAGCTGCCTATAGCCCTGGGCAAAGAAAGACAGAGATCAAAGAGAGGCACGTTGTATTCCTGAACTGGGACTTCTGGTTACTTAAGTAGCTGCTGCAGGTACTTACCAGGTTTAAATTACTGCTGTGAGACTATCTTGAATGCAGTTGGGGGGTTGTTAAAGTGTGCTAATGGCTTATGGTTTTCATTCTGGGGTACCAAGGTGGAAGACTTCAGTTCCAATGACCTACATTATGTCCTGTGCAGATGCAGAGGAGACAGAAGAAACTTTTATTTTAATAAAATTTATTTGAGCTAGAGCTTAAGATAAGGCCTTAAAAATACCTCAGTGGCCTCTATCTGTAAAAGACACCCTGTGAAGGGCAGCTGTTAACTGTTCACACATAGGAAGGCCTGGCAGGCTGGAATAACCTGTTTTCAAATTGTGCCCTGTTACACCTGTGACCATGACTGTGGGTCTGCACTGATGTACTTAATTGTCTTCAGTGGGACTGGGGCTTATGGAGAGTGGTTTGGCTCAGCAGGTGAAACCAAGGCAACGTGCCGATGTGGCAGACTTTATGTATTCAAACAAGCAGGCCATGTTTTTATTGCCTGTGGCTGTGTTGGCTTTGCAGTGACTTCGGGAGTAGGAAAATCTTCAATGAGTCAATTCAGCAAGGGTGACTCTGAATGTTGGAGGAAAGTGAGTCTGCACATTGAGCAGGTGCCGTCTTTACACAGTATAATTGTCTTGCATGGAGACTGAAGGGTGGGCTTGCTGAAGGAGAAGGTACAGCTAAATGTTCAGACTGCTTCAGTGTTCGTACCTGTGCTGTGTTTTGCACCTGCAGGCATGGGAATATGCAGGCAGCTGGCTCTTCAAGAGCGTGAGAGTTCCTGTCTGCTTAGCATGTAGTTCTCTGTGTCTTGGTGCTCGCACATGTGGGGTTAGATTAGTTAAAAGTGTTTGAGTGGTGTTGGTTATTGGGACTGCAAAAGGGCAGGTAATTGTGCAGATTTTGTTGAAAATAGAGGTTCTTTTTGATGGAGCTCTGAGGTGAGCTTAGACTCAAACCTGGCTAGAACAGCTGTCTGTGAGCTTACTTTGGAGAAGGTAGGAGGCTGATTTTTTTAATCTGTTTTCATGAGAAAGACATTAATAAATGAAGGTTAAAAGGTGGTTTGATGGAGAAAACAAATAATTTCTTGCTGTTACAAAATCTCCAAACTAACATATGTGGAAACATATGTGTAGTGAAGTAATTGTTGGGGTTTTTATGTTTGTTAATAAAGGAATTTCATTCAAGAATGTCCTTTTTTTTTTTTGACCTCTCTTTTGAAAGTCCTATCAGCTGGCTTGATGCAGAATCCATTTTACTATAACTGTCTGTGTTGCTATTTCTTGAAAGTTGTCTTTGTAGCAGGAAAGACTGTTCTCTGCTAGAGATGAGAGGATGTGGTCTGCTAACAGTGATTTCTATAGTATATGCAGTGGTATTTTGGGAGAAAAATAGAATAGGGATAGACAGTTCCTTGCTTTTTTATTTTAATAAAGTTATTTCACAACTGTTCTGCTCATTGAAAAACACTCTGGGAAACATTGTAACTGAAATAATGATTTGGTTTTTTTCTTTCCTCAGTTAAGTAATAAACCTTAGACTGAGAAACCCCTATGGGAGCAGGGTAATGGGGCTTACCAGATAGAACTGACACCAGGAATAATAATCACTTTGTGAATGGACCCAGAGGATGAAAGAAGAAATGGTAGAAGCCCTTCTCTATCAAAACCACAGTATGTCTGGAGAGGAAGGTATTCCTCCTGCTCTGTAGAGTTGCCTGGCTAGCTGGAACTGGAAAAGAAGGATCATAATGGTTTGGGATGCACAACTCTTCACAACACTGATGGATGAGGCTGATTTGGTAGCCTAATATTTGGGGCACTCACTTGGAAGAACAAAAATGAGTGCCTGAGGTTTAAAAGCATGAGAGATCCCCTTGTTCTAATGTCATAGATCGGAGTCTGTAGAGTTTATTGACTCTTCCTGGTCTGGTAATGAGTGGTACTGACCTTTTCTTCTATTAAAAGAACATGGATATGGCTTACTAATTGTACAGAATGTGCAGAGGAAAACAGATTTGCTGTGGTTAAGCTTCAGATTTGCTGTTATTGAGTCATAGGTCTGTAGACTAGATCATGTTTTTGTTAAACTACTGCTGATAATTTCTGTGTATTTTCAAAGAATTGGTATGTAGCTGTCTCCTCCCAGTCCATGCTGAAGATCACTCGCTTTCCTTTGCACTGAAACTGCAGAGGAGTGCTCAGGCAAGCACAGAGCAATTCACTCAGTGTGTTGCCAAAGTACCTGTACAGCTCTTAGTGCACAAAGGAAGAGCTCTGTCTTCAATGCCAACCTGACACAACCTTTGTATTCTGATCAAAGAAGGTTTTCAGGTATCCTAGGAAGAGAATAGAAAGTCTGGGAGAAATGGCCTGAAAACTAAGGCTCAGTCTCTAACTTAAATGGTAATTTGTCTTGCAGACTGAATATGCCTCATGTTAGTTAATTCAGAGCCCTGCTGCATGTGTATACTTGTGGAATGTGGAGTTCAGTGTAGATGAATAATAAATGAACGTAAGAATGTTAACTTCAGAAGTTAATTTAAATAGCATTACATGCATTAGTGACAGCAGAAAAAAAAATGCATGTGAGTTTATATTCTGCAAATCTGTGACAGTTATTTTATGTGAATCCTCAGCACTTGTAAATGTTTAACTTAGATGGTGCTCTTGCATACTATACTCCTCTATTTTTGATCCTCTGAGCCTGAGTTAAAAGGGGTTTGACATGGGGTTTTTCTATCTCTAATACTGTAGATATGTGATGTGCACGTGTGGTAGCTTTAAGTTAACTAGTCTGCATAGGGCTAACAATTTAGCTCTGAGATTATAAGGGTCCTTTGCATGTCTGAATAAATGAATTTGTGGATAGCTTTTGTGAAATTTAGTAGGATTGTCATTCCTGTGCTTTGTGCCTAACCTGGTTTATCAAATTGCATATTAAACAGTCCTGTTAAATGTGTAAGATTTAAGAGTAATAACATTATGTAGCCTAAATTTTTTGAGGAGAGATCTCTTCATGTCTGTAGCTTCTCTATCCACCCAACTCTGACATCTGGTTGTTATTCCTAGAACTTTGCCCGTTGTTTCCTAAAGCAAGGAATACCAAAGTAAGGAGCTTTTCTTTTGCAATGGCATCCTTGGTTAGTCCTTCATCATGTGTCCTTCTTGGCCATTTATATAATGGCCACTTTCTAAAAGTGATTATTTATAAGATATATATTGAGAACAAAAACACTATGGAAAAGCCTTTTTGAGCAGACCTCTATGAGCAGAGAGCACTTTGTGGTTGGGCCTGTGGCAGCTGTGCAGGAGTACCTCTCTCCAAGGCACTTTTTGGCTCTGGAAACTGGTTGGTACAGTGACATTTCATGGAATGTAGATTACAAAGACAAAGCGAAGTTAAAGGCAGGAGAGGGATTGTCTTCCAGGTTCGGAGCTTCTTTTTATCCTGCTCTTGTAACTCTGTGAACAGTCCTAGAGCCTTTTGGCTGCAGCAGAAACATCGCTGTTCCCTCAAACTAGACTTGGTACGTGGATGGGATTTGCAAGTTCATTGTTCACTGCTTTTTAAGAAGTTGTCTTTTTGCTGTAATTTGGACCTCCTGTTTTTAAGAAAAACTGAAGAAACCAGTTTTGATTCTTTTTGTGCTTCATACATCTTTATTTGTATGCTTGGTTGTTTCAAGCATGGCTATCTTATGACTTGCATTTTGTATCAATTACAGTTGAAAGAATGATGTACAAAATGTGAGGATTGCACTAAACACAATAGATGTTTACTCTTTTCTGATATTCAAAATCTATGGCCCTGTATATAATTGTTTTATTAGTAATATAAATGGAACACATTCGTACCCAAGATGGTCCTCTTGCAAGAGATAAAGTTTACAGATTCAATAGATATATAGGACTTCTCTATCAAATGCACAACACCTCTGTGTAAGCTGGAAATAAAAAGTAAGTGGTGACATGTATAAATCTCAGATCATCACCAATTTTATTCTACTGTTATGCAAAGTCAAGGTGGAGTGATTACGTGATAATTTAAAACATTAAAAGAAAGTTGTCCTGCTAATTTGTACACTGAAGCAGCATAGTTTGCTTGGAGATTGTCTGTGTAGAGCAAAGTTTGAGTTCAGCAGTACAAGGGACAGGAAATCTGTGATGTGGCTGAACAAAACTTCTAAAAAGGCCTCAAGAGATACTAATGAACAAAGCAGTGAATACCAGAGACTACTAAAAAGGGATCTTGGTGACAGACTCTGTGGACCATGAATGATAATATCAAAAGCGTCTGTCTAGACTTTTTTGCTTTTTATTCTGTTCTGTGAATGTTTTTCAAGGGTGTGACTCAAATTTTCAGTTATAGCTTGTAATGAGAGGGTTTTGGATCCCATCCAAATGTTATTCTATTTACTAACTGAGGAAGCAAGTTTCTCACTTCTTGGGCTCTTCCCTTCTTTCCCCCCGCCCCCTCCCAAATTTCTTTCTATGCCTGTCTCACATTTAATGTTTAATAAATCTGTACTACTGACTTTGGTATATGGTCTTGTTTCCACTTTAGTTCAGGTGGAGGCACTAATTAGATCATAACAGGTACTGAATGAAAACATAATCATTTTACAGACTGAAAATATACGGCATTTAACTGGGATTGCAGTCTTGTCTTTTGGACTCAAATTAAACATGTATTTCCAAGGATGAGTTGGACAATCCTACCTATGTAATAACTTGGAGTTCTTTCCCAAATAGTGATGGTGAGAAAAAATAGTTATTAAAAAAGGATAAATTTGCAGCTACTATCCCCATCAAGCATGAAGTAGGTATAGTGGGTAGTATGTTATCATTCCTCTATTAAAAAATACTGCAATAGGGCATCTTGTTTAGAGAGAGAGACAGCAGTGGTCTGCAAAGTGAGGCATGTGCACCCCAGGGTGTGTGCAAGACAGTCCACTGGGGTGTGGGAGAAAATACTGGAGTATACATTGATATATACTTTTTAGATTTAAAATAAAATCAACAAAATTAAGTTTACTAGTACTCAATATACAGCTTGACACTGGTGCTCTCACTTGGTCCATATGTCAGATGACCACAGTAAGGTCCCAAGGTCTCCTCAGGAAAGAGTGGGTGCTCCAAAATGTAGAGGTTGATGATGGCACCTTCACTTGTTCATTCACTTGAAGTATTTTGTGGTGTATTACAGTTTATATGTGTCTGGTTAAGTGGATTTAAACATTATATGATTTACTTTTAGCTAAACTAACCCTCACAAAATAGACCAGTGTCTTAAAAGATCCCTGCAAAGAAACTTATGGATCAAATGTAATACTAATAATGTGAGAACAAGTGAAGAAAAAGAAAATGGCAGAGTTGACATTTCTCCTTGTCATAGCAGAAGCTGTCAGCTGCATTATGGAGTGAAAACGATGTCCTTACCAGATCTGACACACAATTGCAAAAAAAATTTAAATTTTTGATATAGAAATAAACTGAACTTTGAACCAGACGTTTGAATTGCTGCATCACAAAGTGTTAAACTAAACTGGCAAAAATAATGAACCATATTTGATCACATACCTCACCCTAAAAAAATGGAAAAAATTAGTTATATTTTTGGGGAAAGGCAAAAAGTTTTTTTTGTGCTGTTAATAAGTAAAATAATAATTAAAATATTGATTATTTAATCCTTATTATAATTTATATTTTTTGTTTGTGTTTTGAAATGTGCATAATGTATTAAAAGAGTGGTACATGTACAGAGTTTTTAAAGAAATAACTATGCATGTATTTGGAGTGCATGCTCAAACTTACTTACCAATAGGCATAGATGAGAAAAAGAACTGGAAACTGCTGATCTAGAGAATAGACACTTAAACAGTAAATAGAGATTAGATCATTTACCTTCACTTGTTTAGTGTCCTACAGCACTGTAGACTGTTGGTGTTGCAGGGGAATGGAAGTTTTCCTGTGGTTTACCAGTTTGCTTCACGTGGGATGTCTCAGAGTTGAATCAGTTGTGGCATGTACAGAATGCAGTGTCCTGTGATGCTGTTGTTACTCTGAGACACATGTTGTGCAGTGCCTGAGTGATGAATTCAGCTAAAGAGTCTGTGTATTAACTGCTGATGAACAGTTCTGTTGAGTTCATCAACATCCCTTTTTAGGTTTTAGCTTTTTAAAGGGAGTGGCTTTGACTGGAGTGATTAGCACTAACCTTGGTGCCTGTGGGAACGTTAAAATGACATAAAATGTTTTGGAACACAAACTTTGTCATGGTCCTCGTTATGTGAAATACTGCTGTATAAGTCGGCCAAGGACACCTTGATTAGTCAGTAATGTCCTTTGATTAACAGTTTCTTTTTCCCCCAATGACAGAGACTTATTAATACAAGCTATATAATGAAGTTTTATTTCTTCTACAGAACTATAGACATGTTCTTGTATTTCTGATTATATAGCAATTTTTGAATTAATGGTAAAAGACTAATGACCTGAGGAAAGACACGTGGAGATGCAAAACTCTGCCAACTCTGACTGTATAACATGGTGCTTTTTATGTTAGTTCTACATGAATGAATGTATAATCATGTATTTAATGTGAATATCTGACATTACTCTGTGGTAACGAATTAGCACATTATATTGCATGGGGAAATGCAATCAATGGCATTTCATGTTCATTCCAGATAATGTCACTGTTTTTATAGTCTTATTTCAGTCTTGTCTTTCTCTTCAGAAGTCTAGTGCTATTTTTGTGTGTGAAGCAACTTTAAAGCTGCAGTTATTGAGGGCACAACTTCGCATACATCCAGACTTATTTTAGAATTTAAACTATAGGTGTGCAAGTTAGGCCTGAGATAAGACTTCTTGATGCAATTGTAAATTCTGGACAATGAAATATGTTTGTCATGAATAGGGCAAGAGGAGAAAATACTGCATTAAGTGATTTTTCTTTTCCGTCCCCTTTTTTTTTTTT
>VYXC01000822.1:1782451-1842219 GCA_013397175.1 Platysteira castanea
GCATGACTCAAATCCATAGACAACCAATTACTTGGAGTTTTATCTTTGTATGGTCTTCCTGTGCATTTTCCATCTGATTCACTGTAAAGGCACTCCCTTTCCACTTGGTTAGTTACAAACCTGGGACATCTTTCCCTGTAACACCTTTATCTGTGCCTGTCCACCATTTTTCTATGCTCCGGGAATTAACTTGTCCTGCAAAGCAAACAGTAAGGGACAAACAGACCAAGCCTCTCCTCTGCATCCACCACCCCCTGCACTGATTAAAAATGTTGTGCTGGTGCTGAGCACTGAACAGGACTTTAGAATGGGCCGTATCCATTTCTAGTATGCAGGTGACCTGTCTAGAGCTAATCCCCAATGACAGGAGTGGGTGGTGTGTGTGTGTCTAGAAAATGTTGCATTTCTGGACTTGCTCATCTTGTCCTAAAAAGAGTTCACATATTCTTTTCGGAAAGCAGGAGGAGATCAGAGGACTAATTGTTACTGCATTTTGCTCACATATTGTGTTGGTGCCTGGTGGGCCACCACTTACTTGTTTTCTAGAAAG
The DNA here is from genome assembly GCA_013397175.1 of Platysteira castanea. NCBI lineage: Eukaryota > Metazoa > Chordata > Aves > Passeriformes > Platysteira > Platysteira castanea. Next base: position 1,783,002 of record VYXC01000822.1, read on the forward strand.
TGTACTGCCAAAATATTCACAAAGGTCTACTGGGGAGTGGAAGGAGAGCAGGAATGAATCTTAGAGGATGTAGTTCAACAGAAACCTAGTTATTTAGGTTGTAACCTAAATATTTAGGTTATAACCTATAAAGGTTATTTACTTGCCACTCAATATTAGGAAGTTTTTCTACCTTCTTGTTTTAAAACCCACTGCTTCCAGGTTTTTAAAAATAGTTGTGTACTTTTCAAAGCTCTAGGGTGGTTCATTTTTTTCCCCCTGATGTTCATGGAAGGCATTGTATCCATTCGTTATTTTGAGGCTCATTTGGACTTATAATGACTNATCTAGGGTGGTTTATTTTTTCCCCCTGTTGTTCATTTGTTATTTCGAGACTCATTTGGACTTATAATGACTTCGTTTTGTTAAGAAAGATTGGCTCTGCTGTAATATGAGGTAGCTTTCCAACAAGTTTTTTACACTTGTATGTTTTCTTCTGTTTTGCTTCAGTTCCAGAACCCCTTCTACTTCAAAACTTATTTCAGTCCTGAGAGGGGTTTTTCCTACTCTAGGTGTGTTAAATATTCATATCAAATAAAGAGAAATAGTGGAAGAAATAGGCAGAGTTGGGATGAAGTTATTGTTACCAAATAGTACCCTGGAGATGTAATGAATAAGTCAGATGTTTCATATGAAAGAATGATCAGCTTAATTTCCGCATCCTTTAAATCTCTGTGTAATCATGTAATTTATCAGTAGTTAGCATAAAATGTCACTGGTATTTGTTATAAACAAATTTTAATTTACAAATAAATGTTAAAATACTGAATATTGAGGAAGGAAATAGAACTCCTTTTTCCATCTGCTTATGTGAATTCCCACAGCTATGTTAGGAGTGCAGCAGCATGAACATAAATTATGAGTAAAATGTGTTTATTATTTAAGTAACATGTAGTGCTCAGCTTTTAAGAGAGCCCATCTGATTCTGCTTTTCAGTTGAAAATTCAGTTATCAAAAACATGGAGACTTAACTTTGGGTTTCAAAGTAAAACAAACCTGGGGTCTGTCCTGTATTTCTTCTTAATCTTGTGAGTTAAAGCACCAGTGAACTTTAATACCAAGTCCTTCACTCTTGCTGTTTCTCTCAGCCTCAATTTCTCCCATTCTTTCTCATGTTCTATAGTAACTGTGTGGGTTTTTTTTTCTTCTGCTGAAGCAGTAGCATAAGTGAACATTATTATTCTTTCCTTAGGCTCTACTTTGCTGTTGGGATTCTGGAACTGCAATAATTTGAATAATTAAATGAGAGCAGAACTGGTACCTTGTGAAGAAAATAAAGTCTGGTTTTCTATAGATTTTGGCTTCATGTAACATGGCTTTGACAGCAATGGCAAAACAGCATAAAAGCGGGCAGGAAACCATCTTGACACAGATTTGTGGGGTTCTGGTTTTAGTGAGTCCCACCTTCCATGGTATTTCTGTCTTACCTAGTCAAACAGGAGGAGGTTCTGTCTCAAGATTAATATTCCAAAGTTTGCATTGATTTCTGCTCCCTGAAACTCTCCTCAGCAGTCAAACAGGCAAGATTCCATGCTGCTTCTCAATAAGGTTCTTGACTAAGATTTTTCTGAAGACCTAATTAAATAGTACGTGTAAATAAAAAATGCCTGAATTGGACAAAAAAAATCTGATTTTGTGGGTAGCTGTGGACAACTCCATGTATTAAGATTTTCAATTAATTGTGATTAGATGTGAAGAAAAAATCTTGTGGAAACGACATGCCAAATTTCTGCCTCTAGGACCTTCTGCCTGCTCTGATGACAGAGTTTTGAGCATTGTTATAACTGAGTGGCTGTAAGCAATATCTTTGCCATAGTTCTTTACTTTTTCCTTGGTGTACAGAAGAAAAAAAAGTCTCAGGTTTTGCATTTTTAGGTTAGGGTTTTTAATGTTTTAACATATCTAAGTGTAGAGTGTGAATAGTCTAGGCCAACTCCTTTGAAAATGGCCTTGCAGAGTGGTGAGAGTGTATTTCTGGATTGTTGTGGTTCATAAATTTTATGTGGCTGATGAATTACACAGTAGAAAACCACCTCGTACTTTATATTTCCTGCTGTGGATAGAGAAGCTTCCTGAACCCTCTGTGGTAGAGAGGGAGAAATAATTTATTGGCTCTTCTCACTTGTAGGCAAAGGACCAAAAATACTTCTTGCTATACGACAGGAAACCCAGACTTTTTCCCAAGTCTATGTTATTCAACCATCTGGGAAATGTGTGTTCTACCACAGAAAAAGAAATGCTATTAAATTTCAATGTAGTTGAGCAAACTTGAAAGTCAGGTTTTCATATATAAATGTCATTATAAGTAGCATCTTTCCTGTAGTGCAAGCTAGCTTCTATCATCTAAGTGCTGTGACTGGGAAGTATCCTTGTTCTTCGTGTCTTCCAAAGGATCTTATCCCAATTTAAACGACAGGATACTGCATGGGATACCAAGAGTATCTGACAGGAGGGTGTTCTTGGGACAGCTTGGTACCTGAGGTGCTGTCCCTGCATCCATTGCTCCCGTGCTCCCTGTGCACTGTCTCAGAGGACACTGTTCAGCCTCAGGGGTCATCTCTAGGTCCCCTTCCCACACCCCATGGGACAGCTCCTTGTGAAGCTGGGTTCCTCTCCTGCTGCCCCTGTGCCCTCTGCATCTTCCTGTTGAAACCGCTCTTTGTCACCATGGTCTTCCAACACACCTTGGAAAACCTGGGTTTTCCTTAGTCTTCCCACTTCTCCAAGGCTGAGAAACTATCAGGTTATCAAAATTCTAAACACAAAAGTATTGGAGAAGATTTGGTGGGAATGAGTTTTAAAGGATGTTTTGGAAGTCAACTGAATGATGATAAGTATGTCTTTGAAGTTAAATTTCTTTGTGGTGAATCCTTGTGTTTGGTTACTGAATCAGGTATCTGAACAGATGCACAGAAATGAACTTTGAAATGGGCTGACTGATTTAGTCTATTTTGGAATGGATGTGCAAACAAAACAGTGCTCTTAAGCTGTTTGAGGTAACAGTGAAGTGAAGATAGAATAGAAAAAAGTGGAACATAAACCTAGATGTCCATGTACATTTTAATTACTGATAAATGCAAAAAGCACAGTTTCCTAAACAGTAATTTTCTTTAAAAATGATATATTTCTGCAGTCTGAGTTAGATGGAGTATGTCTATATCTGTATAGTTGTGGTAGGATGAAACCTAGCTGATGGACAAGTTGTTAACCAATGGCACTTTTGTGATTTTTGCATATTTGAAAGGGGCTCAGGGCGGGAATTTGGCCTTTTGTTCCTGCTTTTGCACGGCGAGGCAGGGGGTGAACAGGCCCCGGGCTCCATCTCCTGGAGCGGGCCCGGGCCTCCCTTCCCCCGGTGTGGTGGAGCGGGCCCAGGATGCTGGGGAGAACCATCCCGGAGCCGCAGGCAGCTGGAAACAGCCATGGGCTGCTGCACAGCTAAAACCACCCGGCATGGCTTCTGGGGACCAGCAGGTCCCCCTGCTCTCCACACAGCTGTCACAGCCCACACAGAACCAGCGGGAGCTGGCAGAGCCTCCTGCACCAAAGAAGACACAGTGCAACCAGCAGCATAAAGGGGTGAGGCTTTTACCAGTGTAAAGCCTGAACAAGATCAACTCTTTAACTTGGCGACCTCAAGGTCAGAGAGAAAGGGAAGGATGGGATCACGTGGGAGGAAGCAAGATGGAGGCGGGAAAAAGAGGGCAGAGGCATTTCCAGCGCGAAACTTAAATTCTTCTTGCAAGCTGTGGTAAAAACTGTAAATCAAAAACTGTTTGTTTCTTTAATCCATTTAAAGTACATGGGAAAATGGACTCCATGCTCAGCCTGCAAAGAAAGTGTGTCCATGCCGGATCACGTAGAGGCTTGTGGAGATTTGAAGAAGAGAGCTGTTGCTTTTAGGGTGAAAATAGCTCATCCTTAAAAACTGAAACCCCGTGGACCACTATGGCCCACGCAGTAATGAAAAGACTGCTAAACCATGGGAGAAGTTTTTTCACTGCAACAGATTTGGGTGGGGCTGCTGCCCGTGACAGTTTGGAACCAGGCTGGAGAAGTTCGTGGAGAACTGTCTCCCATGGGAAAGAAAACACGGCACAGCAGAAGAAACCCTTTTCCTTAAGCATAAGAAAAGAGACTCTTAAGAAATGTAGCTCTGACCAAATCCCATGTTTTGGGTTTTTTTCCCTTGTGCAGGTTTGGTGAGAAGGAAGGGGTGATGGAAGAGAGGGGATTTTGTTTTAGCTTTAATTTCATATTATTTCTTTTTACTTTTAAATCTGTTAGTAATAAATCTCCTTTATACTATAATTGCTCAAGCATGTGCCTGTTTTGCCTTGTAGCTTTTCTGTTTTCCTCAATCTTAAACTTACCAGATAAAAATGAAGTTTTAATTTTCCCCTTATGCAAGTTGATTTCATGTGCTTGATGCTCAGCTGCGTCAGACGATGACAACAGTGTATATCTCTATCTGTTTATATATATTGCCTCAAGAGCAAATAGTCCAAAGATAGTTTGGGGCCTCATAGCAATGACAGGAATGATAAAGCACAGGACAGTGTTTTCAGGCTTAGCAGAAACAGGAGAGAGCTCGAAACAGTAGTAGGTATTGCCAGCAGCTGTGCTTGACTGGGTGCCTAGGAATGATGGACAGATTTATCACAGGTGAGTTCATAAAGGTCTCTGTGGTTCCAACAGCAGTGCAAATATATTGGTTGTAGGTGCTGTATTTCAGAAGCATAAAGTCAAAGAAAGGCTGTGTTCCCAGAAGGGATTAGAGAGCCATAATGTCGTATGTCCAGAGTGACTGTCACTTGCAAACAAGCTAGGGATGTGTCTTACTACTGGACTTAGAATGAGCAAAACACTACTGCAGACAACATGTGAACCACAGCTGATCATGCTATCGGTTTCAGTGATCATTAGAGCCAAAGGAAAAACACAAACTGCCAGGTGTATATTTGGAGAAGTGATGTGCAAGTTTAATCCCTTAATTTGAGAGGAGGTGAGGAGGGACTTTTGGGATACTGTCTTAGGGAAAAACCTTGCTTATTGGATTACTTGAAAAGATAAACTGTACTCTTAAAGCAATAGAAGACAGTGCTTTTTAAATTGTGAATTGCAGTGCCACTATTTATTTTAAAATGTCACATTTTACAAGCTAGTATCTTTACCATCCAAGAGCTGATGCTGATGTGTAGAAGTCTATTAGCCATTACAAAGATATGAGTTATTTGAACCAGCCAATTACAAGGAAAGAAGATTTTTTCAGGCCAAGAGCCCTGAAAAACAATACACCACAGGAGCATCTGTACTCAGTCCAGCCAAGTTATTGTGTATTCATATCCTATCTCTGATGAATGGCTGGGACGTATAAACAAGCTAACAATAAAAGAACAGGGTAAGTGTCTTTACAAAGAATAAAAGAACACAGCAAGTGTCTACAATACATATTCCTGATTCTTGTCCAATTTTTACTGGTCATTTCCAAGTAATTTCAGACCCACCTGTGATTTCTCCACAGTTAGGTCACCTGTAATGGATTTTTTTTTATGAATATGTCCACTCTCTTCTTGAACTTGTGTAAATTTTTAATATAAACTATATCCTTGTCAAGGAATTCTATCATCTGTCTCCAATTTAAGAAGAGGCTGACTGGGGCTGTGACGATGGATGCTTACTCGAGGTGTCCATTTTACTGAAAGCTTGAAAACCACACAATTTCAATGGAAAAACATTTACTTTGTCTTCTGAATGGCGTTGACACACACTGCATGTCCAGTATTGTGCCTGCATGACACAGTTAAGCATACTGATTTGTAATTCTGACTTAAATAGTGTGGAAAAGGAGAGAGCAGAAATAATAAAATACATGGGCTATATTGATTAATCCTGCTGAAATTTGGGGTGTGTCAGCCTGTGCAAATCAGTGTGATGGCTCTGATCAACAGGAATCACACCTTTGAATTGGTGTGTTGTGGCTTGTGAGCCAGCAGCTTTGAGAAGTTTGTTATGGGAGCTGACAACTTACTGAAGTGTACTGTACAAAATTAGGGGCTTGTTAGCCACCATCCTTGTGGAAGTGTCTGGTAAGAATTAAAGGGTGTGTTAACCAACACCTTTTGAGTCCAAGTAGTGGGCTAGTTTCTGGAGTTAAGGTGACTGTACAATAATCCACAAAGAGTTCCCTGAAATGTGTGCGGTGTTCAGCCTGACCAGAATTTATAATGAGCATTTGACCCCCTTACCCCAGGGGGCTGGGACAGTAAATTGGTGTCATGGACAGGAGGCTGAAAGGGACTGAACAGCCCCTTAGCTGTTTATAGCTGGGATGGACTCAGCTTTTTTTGTCCCTGACTGGGGGATAGGATGGATCTGGAACATGCAGGAACAGGACATGCTAAACCTTGAACCCTTTCCCTTTGTGGACAATACTTGCCTCATCCTTGTCTTCATAAGTGAAGTGTATCTTGTGTGTTGTGCTGATGGTAGCCAGAAGGAATAAAAAGACTTATGACTCTTTATGAAAATGTTTAGATAAGGTTCAAAATGGGAAAGATTTTGTAGAAACTTGCCTATCTGCCTCTTTACAAAGTTTTGGTTGACTTTTTACAAAAACATTCACAGAATTAGGTTGTCTCCTTACAGAAATGTTCAGATAGAGAGCAAAATGAAAGGGTGAAATTGGAAACTGCTGCACAGAGGAAGGAATCTTGCCCAACAGCTGCACTTTGTGCTCTGTATGACTGCAGAGTGGGAGAAATTACTGAGGGAGGTGTTGGATTTGGGAACTATTATTTTGTTATTGCACCATGATTTGATTATTTTAAGGATTGAAATGGCTATGGGAAATCTGGGGCTGAGCAAGTGAGGAAACCTGGTCTGATTATGTGAGTGTGGGGTGTGTAACTGCAAAGAGGCCTTGGTGCCAGCTCAGGTGGCGTGGGTGCGACTGCCAGAGTTTCTCCTGGATGGCTGGAAAGGGAAGTGTCCTTAACAACTGTACAATAAAACAGACAGGTTCCCTGACATGTGGGCTGGTGTCTTTGTACAACCTGAACATCACTTGTCCCACTGATGGGTTGTGACGCTGCTCACTCCTTTGCAGAAACAGCCTATTTTGTTGTTCACTCTTTTGCCTAACAGAGGTGATTCATGTCAGCAACTCAAGGCAGATCTGGAGTGATTTCTGAGAATGAAGGGTGGGTCTGAGCATGTACCTTAAAAGGACTTCTTGTGGCATCAAATAACCTGCATTTCTTTTGGTGCTCAGTGGTCTGCAGGAGTGTGAAGGACAAACAAGAATCCATCCTTTGTATTTGTGTAGATGTAAATTCAAGTAACTCACTCTTCTAGGTTTTTATCACCCTCACCCTATATTTTTAAACAAGGAAAAATATGTCTGCCATCGGGTAAATAATGATGAGGACTTCTCTGCTTTGGATTTCTTTTTTCTGTGCAGCTACAGCAGCATATCACACCACTGAAATCATAGCTGAAGCTATGATTATGGGTAGTGCAAGCAGTTGTTTGACAAATCTAAACTAACTAGGAAAGCATGCCTCTTCTGCTGTCCTGTTACAGTGAGAGTGTTCACCTTGATTTTTTAAGTAGTCTCTCTAGTTTGATGAAACAGGTGGTATTTTATTGTGGTTATAAAATCATAATTTAAAGCTGAAGTGTCCTGGAATTTACTTTTTTTACCTTGGATGTAATGGACCATGATTATACCTGAAAATACACACAGATGTAAATGTCTGAAGATTTTTCTCTGTGAAAAAAGCAGACTGTCAGTTCAAAATGGGGATGGACTGCTAAGTACTACATCTCTAATAACATTTTAAAAAGCCTCTTTAAACAGTTCTGTGTCATTCAACAAGAGCACTTCCATGGGATCGTTAGGAAAAACTACTTTAAAACATGCTAAAATATGCATTGGAACTCTATACTTAGTATTGCTGTAGGAATTCACATTCAACTCTGCAACTCGTTTTTCCTCCGACTTGAAGTAACTTTATGGTGGTCTCTCCTTCCCAGTGAATCTGTTGTGAATGCATGTGTGTAATGTCTTGTTTAATATATTAGAAATTCTAAATTTTTTTGGTGAGGTCTCTTCAAAAAGCGTTAAGGAAGTGCTGTCATGTTTATTTGCATGCCTTCAGTTGAGCCTAAGAGTGTAATGCAGGATAATATGAATCTTCAGAAATGTCCAAGTTGTTTTTGTACCCGTACTAAGGTAGCAAATAATAAAAAATTCATATGGTCTCCATTGGTATTTCAGTGTGTTACCTCTATAGTCATCTCAAAGCGCAGTAAAAGACTTGTGATACACTGACCTAGATGATCTTTAAGGTCCCTCCCAACCTTCCTATTCTGTGTTTCTATGAGGTATTTTTATTTGGGAAGAAATGATCAAAACATATTCCTTTATGGACAAAAGGAAACTTTTATTCTTTTTCTTTCTTGGGATTGTTGTGAAATGAGGAAAAAGCCTGGTTCCACTATATTCCTTTAACAAACCCTTTTCTTTCTTGCTAATAGTTTTTAGTTGTTGTCTCGAAAGATGTTTTACTGAGAAATTACTTGGAATACAATTTGAACCATACATTTTAAACTGAACAATCCACATGTATTCCTAGGTCACGCTTTTATATCCACTATTTAGATGGTTAAATTGAAGTACATGTCTTCTCTATGCACAGCCGATAAAAAAAACCTTTCATTATGGAGAATCTTTCATACATGAGACAGTTTCAGAGAAGAATAACCTTGTGCTTCAGCTATGTGTGTTTTCTGCATGGTTACATATTGTTTCTTTTTTAGTGTTGCTTTTGTTTTGTTTTTCTAAACTTTTCTTTCTGTCTCACTCTGAAATTATTTGTGGAAAGACTTTGTTGACCTTTCTCCAGGACAAAAAAGTTGTGTTTTTTCAGTGTCCCCAGGTCAATGCTCAGTATTTTTGGTCCAGTAAGAAGTGGAACAATGTGTTTTCTTCAAATCACTTTTCCTTAGTTGGAATTGCCTTCTATGAGGCTTTTAGAATTCTCTTCACTTTCAGAGATTTGTTCTTACTGCTGCAAAGGGTCATAGAGAACCAGATGAGCAGATAACTGATGGATTTGTGATCTGCAGGCATCTGAACAGCTGGACTTCCTAACCCTGTGTTAGCATGCTAGGAGAGGGACCCCTTCCCCAGTGCAGCTATCAGAACACACAGTGCCTATTCCAGATAATAGGAAAATATTAACTCTTCTAATTTTAGCTCAGGTCATCCTAGATGCTTAACCCATATTTCCAGGAAAGAAAATGGCCATCAACATCAAAACACAGTCATCTGACACTATTCAGTGAAATGATTAGCTAGATTGCTCTGGGTTATAGAAAGTGAGCAGCACTGCAGTACAAACTGCACTATGGGTCTTGGAGTTTGTTGTTAGTGACACAATGAGCATTTGAAGCTGCTCCTGTGAGTACTCCGAGTTTGTTGTATTCTTGTGAAAAGCACTTATTATGTTGGGAGTGTTGACCTAGAAAATGTGGTTTTTTCTGTCAGGTCTGTTGCTACAATTTTTCTAATATGAGTGCCTCTCACTTTATGTCCAAGATAATTCACAGACTTGCAGAAGCACAAGCCCCTCGGGTTCCAGGAGGCACTCAAATCCTCTAACAGGTATTCCTGGCTTTGCTCAGGGGTAAAATAGATGGTAAAATAAATGACTATTGTGCTTAGAGTTATAGCCCTTCAAAATGCTGTAGTTGTGAATAATAACATGCAAAGTAAGTGGAAATTTATTAGAAGTATTTCAGAATTCAGCAGATCTGGAGAACAAGGGCTCTGAACGACAAACTACTCTAACTGTTCAATGGAGTTCCTCTGGTGATCAAAGGCATTACCAACCTAATTAAGGCTGGTGCTGGGAACTCTGGTTTCATGGAGCTCTGCATTCCCATGGGTTCTCTGGGGTGGGAGGTTCGTCTGTTTCCTTGAGAGTTTTCTACATACTGGATAAAACTGTTATGACAGACCATAATGTTGTGAGAAAGCAGACACAGGGCAGTAACTAAACAGTAACCTTCAGGGTGTGAAGCTGGTATCGCTGTATGTGGCAGTATAACAGGAATAAGGGCAAGATGTTCACCATCTCATTTCTAACCAAACTGCCTTTTCCAACTCAAGAACTCGTCTTAATTCCAAAGCAGGTGTCAGGGGCTTGACTAGAACACTTAGCCTTATTTTAGGAACACTGAAGTAGCAGCATAGATTGAAGATGTGAGTATTGCACTTCTAATACTTGTTGAATTGCAACTCGAGTAATACAGGATGATTATGAAGCTCTACAGAGAAGGAATAAGGTGGTAGAGGGATCTCTGAGAGGGACATGAGGGAGAATAAGATAAAGATGCTTAAGATGGAAAAGACTCAAAATTCAGATCAGGAAAACCACAGTGATATAGATGATTTTGTTATATAGCACTGCATATGAAATGGAAGACTGATCCTGCTAATCTGGAGACAACAAAATTTATTTAGAACAGATAAAAATTAAAATGTTCTAAGTCATATAAGTTGTCCTTGTGGAAACATTAATCTATCTGAATGACATTACATTTTTTAATACTGGAAAGGGAACTAAATTCCCACAATGGATAATATGTTTAGATTCTCTAGGATAGGATTTTAGAAGTTCTGTCAAACCTTTTCATCTAAAACTGAAGTTAAGCAATATTTCCTAACCTTATGATTTTGACAGCTACACTCTTGACACCCTTGAGATCTGCTTACATTGAAAATACTTAATGTTTTGAGTTTGTCTTTGTGTGGTTATGTTGCCTGCAGCACTTTACTATCATCTGCTACTGTTGCTGTGAAAAGGTTAAGATCATTCTAAAAGTATTTTCACAGGGAAGAAAAACTCCGTAACAGAAGATTATTTCAGTAAGCTTTGGAAAGTATAACAAGTGCCAGTGTCTCAAAACTGAAACTGGGGAAAAAAAAAAAATCATGCAAAACCCAAATAAACAACACTTCACATAGTATTTTGGCATCTTTCACATGCTGCTCACTGAAATTGAACTCCACATTTGGTCTACTTAGTGGCAAGGGTTACTATTTTTGCACTTCTTTTTGCTGTACTGTCTTCTGCTTGCTCTCCATGAAGATGATATTGACTCATTTCTATACAATCCTAGACCATTCCATTTACATTAAATTTGAAACTGAACCTCATGTTTTTTATTTGCTACTTCTGGTTTTAGGGAGTCTCACTGTTACTAGTTCCTTTTTTCTAAGCAAGTTAACAGCAGCCCTATGCTTTGAATTTATTTAACAAGAATAGCTGAATTTATTGAACTTTTATCTTGGGAAGAATGCAAGTGGAACTAAAACAACTGGACTGATTCATAAGCTTTACTACAAATGATGAGTGTAACTTGGTAGTTTTGTTAACTGAGAAACATCCAACCCCTTTTGAAGACCAAGGTTTTAGGCTCACATCTTCTTCCCTTTTCTTTCGGTTCTCTCTGACCCTGTTGCTTCATATTTTTCCCCAGCTGTTACCAGGTAACAGCCAGCAAATTGGCCTTGTCTTTAACAGGAGAAGGCTTGGGTATTGTTTGGCTGAAGATGTTTCTTGCTACTTGACTACTTTGAGGACAGCAGTAATGCCTCCTTATTTCTGCTAGGAATTTCAGATATGCTGGAAGGATTTTTTGCTTCACTGTGCAGGTAGTTTCTTTAATTAACCATTAACCTGTGTTGCAATGAGCCTTTTCTTCTTATCTCTTCATGCAGTAGGGCATTCGGTCTCTGCAGACTGCTTGGAAGATTTCTTTTCTGCTTGTGGGTTTTTTATTTATTAAATTAAATGAACAGTTCTTCCTCATTGATTCTTCACACTGACATAAACTCTGGGCTCTCCTGCAGCTGCAACATTCAGTGTGGGTCGGGTTGCGTTGGGATGTGGTATAATGCTCTTTTTCATCTTTGACTCCTTTTTTCATTTTTTTTTTTTCCTGTGAGAAGCACAATCCCCGTGTTCCAAATCTTTAAACATAAAACCCCCAAACCAACCCTCCCTCTATATTGTACACACTTTCCTCTTTTCCTGAAGAAGTTTCATCTGGTGCAACTCAAAGGGTATTTACAAACCTTCCTACAAGCAATTATTACCATATGGTTAGAAGTCCTAGTCTTCTGCTTGCCCATCAGCCCTTCTTACCCACAAAGCCTTTAAAGTTCAAGTGTCTTTGATGCCCCAGGAAACTATGCCAACTTTAAAAATGAATTTTAAAAGCTCTTTCTACAGCAACATTTTCAATTGTAGTATTGCAATGCCAGTAACTCCTATTTTCGATCTTGTGAAGAGATTGATGTTGCAACACAGGGCTGTAGGCTAGAGGGGACCATGACCATGTCTGAAAAGTGGTAACCCATCAGTTCAATAGTCACAAATGAGATTATGTCTCAGTGAATGCTGTGGAAGTGATGAAACCTGTAGGATCTTAGGAAACCTTTTCCATTTTCATCAAAATATCTTTAGCTTTGAAGGGGGCTTAAAGAGTCTTCTTCAACAAACTGCATTTAATTTGTGCAGTTTGTGTGTACTCAGACATGTGCTCATAAGTGTATGAGCACATACACTTCCTCAGAGCACTCTCTGAGGAATATTTAATGGGGTTGTACCAGGTAAAAATTTAGACCAAGACAAAATTAGTGAATAGAGAGATGCTTTCATGGGCAGATCTGTTTCAGACATGTTTTTCTTAAGAGCAATAAGCTATGGGTGCTGCCTTTACCTCTGAAACAATGAGTGAATTCTGCTGAATTGAGTAGTGTCTTTGCCACTGCTCTGAATATTTTGACAGGAAGATCTATGTTTTGACTAAGCTTGACTGATCTTTCACTCTCGTATAAAAAACCCAATTCTTTCCTTATCTATCTTTTTGATAGTTGTCTCAGACTATTTAAGCAATGTGGCTCCATTGGTTGTGGCTGGGACAAAGTTAATTTTCTTCAGAGCAGTTTTTATGATGCTACATTTTGGATGTGCTGACACAGCGTCAAGACCTTTTCTGTTTCTCAAACTATCCCACCAGCAGCAGAGGGGGCTGGGAGTGCACAAGAAATTGAGAGGGAACACAGCCAGGACAGCAGACCCCAAATGACCCATACTATATAATGTTCTTCCCAGGGGGCATAAGGGGAAGAAGGGAGAGGGGGAAAAATTAGGAGGATGGGGTGACCTTGGGAGTGATGATGGCAACCTTCTGAGGTTGCTGTTAGCTGTGATGGAGCCCAGCTTTTTGGGGAATGGCTGAACAGCTGCCTGATTTTGGGAAATGGTAAACAAATGACTTGTTTTGTTTTGCTTGTGTACATGGCTTTTTTTGTACCTTTTAAACCATCTTTATCTCAACCCAGGTGTTCTTGCATTTTTATCCTTCTGATTCTCTCTCCCGTCCTAGAGTGAAGGAATTAACAAGGGATTAGGTGCTGTTTTGCTGCCCACTGGGGTTAAACCATAACAGAAGCAAATTCTTTAAATGAGTGTGACTGATTTGCACTGGCAGTGCTTTAAATACTGTTTCCCAAGGACTTCTGTCTGGCAGCACAGACCAGGACTCCAACATGAGCCACTGCATTCTTGAGGGTTTCACCTTCTTCTCATGTCTAAGTTCCTTTCAAGACAGCAGGTGATAGGGTCTAGCACAAGAATTATTTTTTTTAAATTGAGCCTTTATTCTAATGCACTGGGTGCATTAGTGCACCTACCCCAGCAATTCATGAAAATGGAGCAAAACTTTTGGGTGTGGACTTAACAGTGTCTACGCTAGAGCATACGTGCAATAATGTGCCTGTTTTCTTACTGCCCTTCACATCAGTTTCATAGCCAGAACAGCTGTATATTGTCTGCTGACATTCTTATGGGGAGTTATGTTGGATGGCCGTGGGAACTATGTTATGACATTGTATTACCTTCTGAAAGTGGTAGTATTACTTATGTCAGGGTAGCGTACTTTGTAGTCTGTACACATTCCTTAGTGGCTAGAAAGCTAATAATTTAAAGATAATTTTATTTTTTAAATGAGATTTCTGTGGACACCATCAGGAAAATAGTGGTGGCCTTTTTTGTCATCTGATCTCGCCTTGGACTTTCCTTGAAAGGCCTGAAACACTAAATCATGTTTACGTCAAAGAACTGAGTACCTAACACTACTTGTTTAGGTCCTGTATGAAAATGATTCCTTTTCAGTGATATGAAAAAGGAGGCGTGTGAATCTGTAGTTAAGACGTACTGCCGACTGGCCCACTCTGAATGTTGTAGGATGCAGTTCGTTGTAGAATGTAGTTTGTAACTACCATGTATAAATAGCCAGCTAAACATAAAGTGTTTCAGCTACTGCTGTTGCTGGTTCTGGAAGATGCTCGGTAGGCAGACTACAATTTGTTATTAGAAATCACTTAATCTTTGATCTGCTAATTTTTTTTTGTGTGTGTGTGTCTTCAGAATAACTACAGTAAAAACATAAAACAGCCGGATGATTGTTTTTCTTGCTTTTGTCCCATCTGTACTAACCCCTGCTTTCAACCTTTGGGGGCCTGAGAGTATTTCATCTGTGTGGAGGGAAAAAAAAAACAACAAAAAACCCATGCTATAATCAGATTTCTACGTAAGTGTGTGAACACCTTCTGGTTGGGTTCATTCCAAGATGCAGAAGTAGCTTTGGATGTGTTTGATAGTATCTGGGAAGGGAAAGAAAGTTACAAATCTCATCCACCGTGAGTATGAAAAGTTAGGTGTAAGAATATGGCATACACATATGTACATGTTCTTCAGATTCGTGTCTGCCACCTGGAAAATAGTAAATCTGGTCATGACACTTGCTTGAGAGATGGATCTGAGGCCTGTAGGAAGATTGTGATGACATGTCTTACGATTTTTTTTGGCACAAGAGACAGAGCTGAGTTTTGGCTCAGAACAACACGAGCACTGTGCTCTGTCTCCAAAATCACGTTGGTATGGGGGAAATGAGGTGGTGTTGCTACTCCGTGATCTGTTTGAAGTTCTTTGGCAGCATCTTGAGAGTCCAGCTGGCTGTAGAGATAGGCAGAACTCACAAGCATTACTTGGATGCTAGTTTGCCCCATCCTTACCCATTGTGACTATCTTTCCCTGATGCAGTAAGTTTTCCTCTTTCCAAAGGCTGCAGTTCTACTTCCATAACTTTCTAACTTGTGTAGTAAAACTTTTGAAGGCTTAGCCTGGAAATGTCACTTTTCTGCTTGAGAAACCTTGTTTTTGGAATATCCAATTCTGGTGTGTAGTAGGAGGATTTATGCTTGCTGACAGAGGTAACTGCTGAGGCATGGCAAAACACATTTACTTAAAATTTCAACATTTTTTTCCAGGTAAAGAAAAGAAATAGTTATGAGTAAATGAAGTGAGGAATGTTTATGAATTAGATGTGATATGAAGAAATGAATTTCTTAGTCAGCAGCCTGAATTGCTGCAAATGTTACTATATTAGAACTGAATGTCATGGATGCCCTTGTCAACATTAAATCTTTGCTATAAATACTATTTCTTGCATATGTGCTAGGAACATGGTGGACTCTTCAAAGGAATTGAACTAATCTGTAAGCAAGCATAGTCTTTAAAGATTGCATGTGGTACTGTAGGCTATTCTTAAAGGGAATTAAGCAAATAACAGTTATCTTCTTCTAGAATTTCAAGTGTGAATGTAGTTATTTCTTATTCATTTGCTTTCTGCTTCATGAATACTTATGATGTCTTTGCCACATGTCTGTGACATATCGATTCCATTAGTCTTCCTGGTTAACCCAAAAGGCATCAACGCTTGCAGTCTTAGCCAGCCTTCCTACAGGGGATAGCCCTGGGAAGGTTACAGACTGTGTTTAACTCAGTCTGTTGTCCAGTTCTAGCAGGTTATTTTTTGGACAGAGCATTATCACTCCTTTAGTGGTTATGTAAACTCTGGGTGCAACACCGTTGCAAAAGCAATGTCATTTGGTACTTTTCAGAAGTCCTTAATACTGCAAGTGAATCAATAATAGCAGTTCTTGCTGTCCTTGGAAGGGACTTGAAGGGTTCACAATAAATGGACAAAGGGTGAAGTTTAGCTGGTCCTCTAAACTATTTGTCACTTAAAATTGGAAGTGAAGGAAGAAGTAAATTTTCAGTGGGAGATTTAAAATCTTCATCAGAAGGGAAAAATCCTTTACTGCTTCATTCTATCGTGTCTAAATGTAAGAAAATGAATACTTGATCAGCTCTGGGGGTTTTTTGTCCATTTGGATTTTTAAAATAAAATGATAAGCAATAAAAATATAATACCACTTATCTCAACATTTTTTTTTCCTTGAACTTTTCAATTTCTGAGTTCTCATTCCCCAAAATCAGTGTTCCTGCTCAAATTGTTGGTCCTGTTGCATGGAATCAATAACTCATTATTCTTCTGTTTTTAGTGTACCTATATCTTGCTGAGAGATCAATTTTTCAAATATGAAATCCAAGTAGGAATGTTTGTTACACGTGTCAGGTTGGTGGGAAAGATTTTGAGAAGAAAAAGATCCTTTCCAGAGTGTGAATATGCTTGGACAGAGCCATTCCTGAATGATTAAACTAGAATGTATTTATTGGTCTGGTTATGATCAAGCATAAGAAATCCTCTGGTATCCTATTCTTTTTCTTTTGAAGTGGATCATGCTGTAACTTGCTTCTGGGGGAAAATAAAAAGCTAAACTCTCTCTTCAGGAGTTGAAAAAACTGTATGTCAACTTTCCTTACTTATTGCTACAGTACATTGGTGCTGTCTTCCATTTATGCTAATTTGTTGGCAAGATGATGTGTGAACACTTAACAAACCCAGCTTGAAAAATCTTTATTGAAATAATAGCTTGATTCAGGAAGGAGAGGTGGAGTAATAAGCCAGTTAAAGAAAATTTATATTTAATTGCCACCTCTGTAGCTAAGTTTTTTGTAAGATGTGGAACTGTGATTTTCAGCTTCTCTTAGTTTGTGACCCCTTATGTACTTCTTTTTTATGAGAATGATTAAGTTGATGAGTCTGAAAGCAGTTTTTTGGTGTATAACTCTAAATTCACCCTGAATGGCTGTGTGCTTGGAAGTGGTTAAGGTGGGAGGAGTGTTGTGAAAGCACATCCTTGCAGCTGTGATTTACAGACCTCTGTAAGTACATGCCCAATGGTCTTAGGAAAATAAGTCATGTACGGCTGACCAGTTTTTAAGAGAAAGCAAATGAATGTGAAAAATAAAAATCAGAATATTGTTAAGTGAGGTTTTAAAAATAATTGAATGTGTGCTCCAAATTTGAGATTAGAGGCAGCAATAGTAGTTTACCTGTTATTCCAGCTGTGATCTTACTACCCTTTTGGGAAGGATCAGCACCTATTCATAAGGTTATATGGGTAAACAGGAGAGAGAATGTAAATAACTTGTAGATAGTGTTTGTGAATTCTACCTTTTTTTCAGACTCAGTTGTATTCATAGGTATAACTGTTGGAGATGTTTCAGTCAATTGGCAAAATTACTTAAACCAAAATCTT
The DNA here is from genome assembly GCA_013397175.1 of Platysteira castanea. NCBI lineage: Eukaryota > Metazoa > Chordata > Aves > Passeriformes > Platysteira > Platysteira castanea. Next base: position 1,800,628 of record VYXC01000822.1, read on the forward strand.
CCATTTTTTCCTTTCTGCTTTCCCCATTGTTATTATGTGCCATTATTTCTTTGACTTTTCTAGAGGGGAAATGCTGTATTTAAGTAAGTTGGCTCTATGAAAATCTTGGGCATGTTTCTTGCCTTCTGAATGAAACAGTTGACTGGTACTTCAGTATCTTACTACTCTGCTCCACCAGCTCCAAAGAGCAAATCTTGTCCTGTTTTCTTACTAAAAGAGCAGTTTGTGTCTTAGGACTTAAACCTAAAAGATTTACCTTAAGGCTGTACAAAACTTGAGGGTTAATTAGAAGCATTGTCTTGAGTCATTGGTCCTTTGAGCTGTACTTGCCATTGAATATGCAACATTTGGATTTAAAGTCGGGGGGTTTTGTTTGTTTGTTGTTTACTGCCTAGGCTGCCCCTTCATAAGCCAGTTAAATGATTATCTTTCATGTGTACTTCCAAGTTGTTTGTAGGTGTGCTCTCTGTCTTCTGCAGAGTTTAGATGAGAAGGTGCTTTAAAGAACTGGCTTGTATTACATTTTACAACCGATCACTGTTTCTGTGTCTTGTGAAGACAGATTGGGATGACTTCAACCATTTCACCCAGTGAATAATCCTATGTCGTGATACAGATAAGTCTTTCTAACAACTAAGTCTTGATTTCGGTGTATACAGTTACTGCTAGGTATCTCCAGCGTAATCTGTGTGAGTCACTATCAGACTCTGCTCTAGTTAGCATTGTGGGTTTTTTTATGATTCTCTGTGCTATTTTTGTTATGTTGTCATTATGTCTCTTGTAGAAAAAAGGAGTGCTACGCTATCTCACTAATGAGAATGAACAAGCATTCATTCTAAAATTCATAAGACTTTTGGGATTTGCAAGTGTTGTTTTTACACAACTTGCTACTACAGTGCTCCTAAATAACAACAAACAAGAAGCTCTGTGAATTGCACAATAAAAATTCTAGGTAATATTTTATTGCTTGGAAATCCATTCCAAGGTCCACAGCTTTGTCAGATGGCTTGCATTGACTCTTCCAAACAGCTGTAACTTAGCTGTCTTCTGCAAGGACAGGTATTGAAAGATCTTAAGGGAAAGAGGCTATTTAGTTATAAAACATATTTCTGGCAATGCATCCAGGCCATGTTTTTCTCCATTCACCAGTGCTTCTCTATTCCTTTGTATCCATGGATTTTTTTAGAACAGCAGCTGCTTGTGTTGTACCAGAGCTGTCAAAAGTCTCAGTTAAACACTCCTGTGTAACACAGAAATTTCAAGAAAACTTATTCAGAAATGCTGTAGCATATTTTAACCTACAACCTGAACATCTTTACATCTTTGCACTAGTCCATCATTGAATACATCTAGAGTATGTAATCTGTGAGTGTGCTGGGCCTTGAAGGCTTTAGACAGCTTCCTCTTTCCCTGTTTTCAATGATCTCTACTTACCTTAAATATTTCAACCCATAGACATGATTCTGAATCCTGTTTTAACATCATACAGTTGGCCAACAGTTTTCCAAAACATCAAAAATCACTTGGATTGGTAACTCTGCTCCTAGAACAGAGTTCTAGGGACAGTAGAACAGTTCTTCCTTACTAATTTTGTTTGTATCTGAGAGCTGGGGGATATAAGGAGTAAATGAGCTCCTGCTAGGGAGAGCAATATGCATTATGGTGCAGAGGAAGAAGAAATTTCTGCCTTTCTTTGGGGAAAGCTTGTTGCAGGGTTATCTGTGGGAAGCACTGTTCTCCGTCTCCCTGCAATGTTGGTATCAGCATAGTGTTGGAAAAAATCTCCTCAAGGTAATAATTGACTGCAAGTGTGGCACTGCTCCAACTACCCCTGTGACAGGCACAGCAAATAAATTGTATCCCCTTGTCAGTGGCAATAAGTGAACTCATGATCATGAGAGAACTTGACAAAAAGATTTCTCCTTTTTCTCTGCAGGATATAATTGCTCCAAACAGATGTAAACATTACCCCCTGCTCTAAAGCAGGCCACAGTCCAGCTAAGGGTGAAGCAAGGAACCAAGGATAAAATTCATGTTAGAGCATTTACAGAGGGTTTAATTTGCTGTTCCAGCTCAACTGAGTCCCTGTGGCTGCCTCAGTGCTCTGCCCTGATATGCAATAGGGCTGCAGGGCATCACTGCTACCCCAGAAAGTGCAGTTGTAAGCTCTGTTCAGAAAGAGACTCTCACGTCAGGCTGATTCATGGTCGGCCAGGAGATGTGAGCAGAAATTCTGGGAGAATTTTTCACTCTCCACCCAAGAACATGACTTGTTCTCTTTTGTATGTCTTACACTGAAGGCATTTTAAATTTAACTGTCGAAGTAGAATGCTTTTTAAGGTGCATTTTAAGTAACAAGCTTTAAAGTTCAGTGAGTGCTTAGCAAACACAGAAACTGCAGCCCTCTCTGTAGTTTTTCCTTGAAGTTTTATGAAGTTTGCAGTAATGTATACTTGTTTCCTAAAATTTAGAGACAACAATGCATCTACCTTGCTTTTCTTTGGGTGTGGCAACTTGGTTTGTGTTTGCGGGTTTTTTTCCTTTGTTTTTTATCTGTTGTTTTTTTCCTTCCTCAATAACTAAAAATGTTTTGATGGTGAATAATCATAGACTCACAGAATAGCTTGGGTTGGAAGAGACCTTAATGATCACTTAGTTCCAAACCCCCTGCCATGGGCAGAGATGCCACCCACTACAGCAAGTTGCTCAGGGCCTTTGCCAACTTGGCCTTGAACACTTCCAAGGAAGGGGCATCCACCACTTCTCTGGGCAGCCTACTCCAGTACCATCACTACCATTTGAGTGATGATTCTGAACTAAACTGGACTACTCCTTGGGTAATATTAATTTTTGTGTTTTTAATTTATTACCCTGTGTTCCTAAGCTCAACTTGTGTTTTCTAACTACTTGTATGATTTTTAAAGTAGTCTTCCCAGTGCCACAGCTGCATCTGCAAAGTCTTTACAGAGTATTCAAGGTAGCCTTGTAAATAACTGTAACTGTCTGTATTTGATCATTTTTTTTTCCCTGAGTCATTATTCTGTGAAGTGCAGAAGCAGTTCTTCAGGTAGCTGTCCTGAGGGCCAGTCCTGTGTCATGCTGGTTTAGGTTGTTTGAGCAATGGTTTTCTGTATTGAAGGTATTCTGTGTGTAGGCCAATAGAAAATACATGTGTATTCCCTCTTTAAATTCACTAGTTTACCTCTGAAGTGTTTAAACAAATCTAATGGAACTTTGCCATCTTAAAAAGAATGGAATAAGTTTTCTCTACTTGGTAATGGGACAACTCAGTTTATGAAAGAGGATTTTTTTTCCCCTTTTGTAGTAGAACAGAATTATTTGTTTAGATGTGGTGTTTGTTTTAACCAATTTATTTTGGAAGCTGGTCAAAGGCATGGTGAGAGCGGAGAACAGAACATAGGAGTAGATACCTAATATGCAAATATGCTGAAGCCCAGTGTTTCTTAAGGACCAGGACAAGACTGTGGTTATGTGGCCAAAATGTCTCTAAAAAGTTATAACTGTTCCACCAATAGCTGAGAAATACTTCAGTCCACTGAAGACTCAAAAGCAAAAGGACTCAGCTTACAGTTTGTAACTTGGACGTATCTGGAGCCAAGAAAGCAAAGAGTGTCGACATTTCCCTTCCTTATCATTCTGTAATCTTCTAATCCCTGCAAAAGATTGACTGTCCAATTTAGGCTCTTTGAGATACTTTTGAAGAGAATTGTGTCAGTTTTCAAAAGATGTGATTGCCTAAATCTTAAATATTTAAAAACCCAATGCCTCTGGAAATGAAAGTCCTTTTGGATAAAAGAAATGGATTATCAGGGAGTATTATCAACAAGCTCATTTATTTTTAGAAAACACGATGTTTGCTTCCAGCAACGCGCAGTTATGGCCTCAGTACTAGTAAATCTTTCCTATTATATATAAGGAAGGTTATTTGGTTTAGTGACAAATAGATTTCATCAGATTCCTATCTTTTTCTTTTGTCAGATCTGTGCTGTCCAAGGGGAGAGCATTGGGGATGCCCTTGCCAAAACATGACTGCAGATGCTTTTGCAAATTAGATTTTCCCAGAGTAATGTAACAGCATGAATCTGCTCATAAAAGTATTGCAGAAAAAAAGCAGAGCTTTATTCAAGTATGTGTACCAATAACATGTGCCGTAAAAGATGATAATTTTGTCTTTATATTGACGTAAATCACTTACTGGTGAGCAGCACCTTTCTGTGAAAGTGGCGTCATAAGAGCAGGCAATAACTGATTGGAAAGGTCATTTGATAAACCAAGAATTCAGGCATCTGTTTATTATTGACATTCTTCTTTCCTGTCTCAAACAGAAAACAATTTTCTTTCTGTCACTCTCAAATCTCCATATAAATTGCTAAGAGTAGCCAAATACCTTGGCTTGAAGACCTGAGGGTTTTCCTTCCCTTTTTGTCTGCGGTTTCCAGCTCCTGTAAGGCAGAGCATGTGCTTCCAATTGGTGCACCCACACAATACAGACACGAGTTTTTGTACAGAGAATAAAACAGACAGGGAAAGGACAATTTGGGGACATCCCCAGGAAACATGAACAAATCTACTGGCTTGCCCTGAGTCTTCTCTTTAATTTGGCTTAATGTGTTCTCATGGAACAAATGCACACATGTATTTTCACTCAGCTCATAAGACTGGCATTATTAATGGACACTGCTGATCTTCGAAAAGCTATCTCCCAAAAGATCTTCTACTTTCCCCTCAATTAGCAACTCAGTTTTGGGCGTTTCTTGCACAACTCCTCCCTCAATCATCTGTGAAATCCATCTATCTCTTAGTGTGCTTTCAGGAATATGTAAGCAACTTGATGTTATACATTTATGTCCATCAATTTCTTATGTCACCTCAAGTAGTTTCCCATATTAGATAATTCAGTTACCGAACTCAGTTGTCTCAGTAAGGTAACACTTGAGACAGGGACTGATAATCTGCCTCCAACTTAACAAGTTTTTCCCCTTTCTTTTTGTGCCCACTTCTATGTATGATACTAAAAGTTTTGGCTTAATTCCAGGCAGTTGTTGAAGAACATCTCCCATGTGAGGCTATCTGATCTGCGCTTTAATGTATCAAGTAAATACCACCTGCATGTTGTGGTTTAGGAATGGTACTCCTAAATCCAGTGCTCCCACTGAGACTGTCCCAAATCACATACTGCTCTCTCACACCACCCCACCCCTGCCTTCTCCTTCTCCTTCCCACTGCAGCTTGGTGGAGTTGAGAACTGGAGGCAGAAAAGGTGAATATTACAGGCTGAGAAAAGAACACTTTACTGGAAACAGCAATGAGATAAGAAAAGGAACAATAATAGCAACAATTATTAATAACAAAAATGTACAAAAGGGTAATTCACATGCAAAAATGCTCACCATGGAGCCCGAGACAATGAACAATGGTAGACAGCTTTGCCATTACCCTATGCTTCCAGGCATGAGGCATCCACAACTTCTCTGGGCAACCTATTCCAACGTCTCACCACTCTCATAGTAAAGAATTTTTTACCTATGTCTAATCTAAACCTACTCTCTTCCACTTTGAAAACAGTCCCCCTTGTCCTGTCACTACATGCCCTTGTAAACGGTCCCTCTTCATCTTTCTTGTAGACTCCCTTCAGGCACTGGAAGGTCGCAGTTAGGTAACCTCAAAGCCTTGTCTCCAGGCTGAACCCAGTTCTGTCAGCCTTTCCCTGCAGGACAGGTGCTCCATCCATCTAAACAACTTGGTGGCCTCCTCTGGGCTTGCTCCAGCAGGTCCATGTCCTCCCTGTGCTGGGTACCCCAGAGCTGGGTGCAGCACTGCAGGTGGGGTCTCACCAGAGCAAAGGAGCAGAATCCCCTCCCTCACTCTGCTGCCCATGCTGCTTCGGATGCAGCCCAGGACACAGCTGGCCTTCCGAGCTGTGAGTGCATGTGGCTGGGTCATGTCCAGCCTCTCACCCACCAGTAACCACCAGTCCTTTCCACAGGCTGCTCTCCATCTGTTCAATACCCAGCTTGTTGATACCGGGGGTTGTACTGACCCAGGTGCAGCACCTTGAACTTGGTCTGGTTAAACTACATGAGATTCCCATGGGCCACTTTTTGAGCTTGTCCAGATCCCTCTGGATGGCATGCAGTGTGACAACCACACCCCTCAGCTTCCTGTCATCTGCAGATTTTCTGGGGGTGCACTCAATCCCTTTGTCTGTGTCGTTAATGAAGATATTTGTCTCTGTTTGAAAGACAGGTGTCTGCTTAAGGAGGGCAGCAGCCTCCCTTGGAATGAAAAATGCAACTCCCCTCCCTCTGATTTTATAATTTTGAAATTAAGGGGCTTTCAGGCAAAGATATGGAGGATAGGAATAACAGTTCTTTTACTAAAATATATATAAATANTAGTCCAGAGGGAGGAGGCAGGGAGCACCACCCTGCCTGGTCTCAGCAGCTCATGAAAATGGTAAAAGAATACTTTTTGGGGCCTATTTTACACTATAACCTATGACAATATTAAAAAATATTGGTCTCAATACAGACCCCTGAACGACACCGTTTGTCACTGTTATCCATTGGGACCCTGAGCCATTGACCACTACCCTCTGGATGTGACCATCCAGCCACTTCCTTATCCATCTAAAAGTCCATCCATCAAACTCATTTCTCTCCAGTTTGGAGAGAGGGATGTTGTGAGGGACCATGTCAAAGGCTTTACAGAAATTGAGATAAATGACTTCTCTAGCCCTTCCCTAGTCCATGGATGTAGTCACTCTGTCATGGAAAGCAAGTGGACTGATCAGGGAGGACTTGCCCTTGGTGAAGCTGTGCTAGCTTTCAAATAACACCACTGGAACAGATTCCGTGGATCACATTTCTCGGTATAGTGTTCAATATTGATACTGATTAGTTATTAGTAATATTGATTACTTTATGGGATATGGATTTCAGGGGGAGAATTATTTAATATGCTGAGAAATCCCAGCAATTCTAAACCAAGTGCTGTTTAGGCCCTAATATTGTTCTGTTTCATGTATCACAAAGTTAGACTAAGCAGAACGCAAACTAAGAAAATTAGTATCAGAGGAAATCATGGAATTTTTGATACTTCTCTTTTGGTTGTGAAGGGAAGGCTGAGGAAGGAGGATTGAGAGAACAATTGGAGTAAATAGTCAAAAAATCAGTATTTTGTTTAAAAATAGTACATAATTATGTATTTATTCTAAAAATATGAAAAATCTACATGACATTTAGTAAGTAAGCAAATTTCTTTCAACAGATGTGAGGATGCTCTTCATCTAAATTGTGTAGCATTGTATGATATTGCTTGGCATTCAATATCTTCCTGTAATTATTATTGAGATTTGTACTTCCTTGCTTGTTTAGAGAATTTTTGTAGTTTATTTGTAAAACTTATATCCTCGAGATCTTTTTAACGGCCTTACATATCTTCATGCAAGCTTTATGTACCATGTGACAGAAACTGCTTCTGAAGATCCAGTTTTTCTTTCTTTTTTTTTTTTTTCCCTTTTTTATTTTTAAATTCTGGATCTTGAAAATCCCCACTGATGTCTTCCTGGGTATATGAATATTGCACAAAAAAAGTGGGATGTAGAAATGTTAGCCTGATGGATAATACACCACTTCCTCAGATTTTAGAAAAAGCATTTATTTTTCAGCATGGCTATGCATTCCCACAGATACCTATTTAAGAGCAGGTGCTTTCTGTCTGTCTCTACCATCTACTTCCCTAAATTCAAGTATCTGAAACTACCAGAGAGATAAAGGAAAATAATACCGTTTCAAGCACCTTTTCAGCAGCAAAATGGGATGAGTCAAAATCTTCCCTGAGTTTGCTTTAATCTAGAGTTGCTTAACTACCTTTAGCTTGTTTTTGTTGAGTTTGGAGGTAGAATAATTATCCAACTATTGCCTATGAAATTAAGTTAGACTTGACTTAGTTTCTAGCACGAAGAGCTCCTTCATAAGCCATTTCCCTTCGAATTATTAATTAACAGAAAAACAACAATCAATATGTTTTTTTCACTCTTGATAAGGTAAAAAAAAAGTGCACACATTTTGTCAATACTATGTTTCTAGCATTTTAGTTTTCAGCATTTTAATTGCTTCAGTTCAAATATAACAGTTCTCTTAAGGCTTTACTTTCACTTTGTGATCTTTTTTGAAATATTGTTGACTTGGAAATGTTTGGTACATGATATAATAATGAAAATTCTTTGATAATTAAATTAATATATATGGTTTTAATTACTTCATGTAGCTTTGACTGTCTACTTCTAAGCAGGAAAATACAGCATGAAACTGTAGATTCACAAAGAATGGATTTCTTTTGTAGTATAGAAGTACAGGTTAGTTTTGGCATTGATTAAACAGATTACCTAGAAGCTCTAAACTGTTTTTTTTTTTTATTAAGATACTCCATATCTATGAGCTTATGTTACAGGAGGTTATGGAAGATCCAGAAATAAAGAACATATGTTTTAGAGAAATATGTCACTTTTCATAACATGAACAAGGCTTTATTTTTATGGGCTGGAGAAAATTTCTGCCACAAGAGGAGTAAATAATTAATTTAAATGGGTCTAAGAATATTTAATGGAAGGATCCAGTACTTAACCTCTAATCTCCATCAAGTCAATGCAAACTGACCACTAAAAAGTGCCAGATTCCTATGGGACAGAGATGAAATGCTGCATTATGAACATGTTATTCTATTCAGTGGGAACATTTCAATCTTCCTCATTGCAGAGGAACCACTCTATTTCTCAGTGGTCATGAATGTATAATACATGGGAGTATTCATATTCATTATTTAGGAAAAGAATGTTCATTGCGTTATGGGGAAATCTGAGTTACATCAGTTTGTGGATCAAGATAAGTGTATTCTTTATGAGTTTTTTCAGGACATTTTTGAGAGAGCAACCCATTTAAGCAACCCTTCTGTAGTACTGCAGAATGTAAGTGTATTTGTGGAAATGCAGACATAATAAATTAAGCTTTCCATTTACACTTTTAAGTAGGTGTGGTGGGTTGACCCTGGCTGGATGCCAGGTGCGTACCAAAGCTGGTTTCTCTCTCCCTTGCTCAGCTGGACAGGGGAGAGAAAATATAATCAAAGACCCATGGGCTGAGGTAAGGACCGGGAGAGATCAGTCACCCGTTACTGTTATGAGCAAAACAGACTTGATTTGGGCAGATTAATTTATTGCCAATCAAATTAGAGTAGGCTAAAGAGAAATAAAACACCTTCACCCCACCCCTCCCTTCTTCTGGGCTGAGATTCACTCTTGATTTTCTCTACCTCCTCCACTTCGGTGGTGCAGAGGGATGGGGAGTGGGGCCTGTGGTCAATTCATTACGCATTGTCTCTGGGTCTTAGTGGACAAGAAGCTGACCCAGTAATGCTCCCTTGCAGCAAAGAAGGCCAGAAGCAGGTCAGGGGAGGTGATCCATCCCATCTCTTCAGCCTAAGAAGGCTCAGGGGGAATTTAATACGTAAATAAATACTTGGTTGGAGGGAATGAAGATGGAGCCAGGCTCTTTCCAGCAATGCCAGTGACAGGACAAGAGGCAATGGGCACAAATGCACACATACAAGATTTCATCTGAGCACAAGAGAACACTGTTCTGCTGTGAGGGGAGCCAAGCAGAGTAACAGCTTGTGCAGTGTCATTTATAGAAGTCCCTCTTTTGGCTTTTGTCTTCTAGGTTGTGGGAAGTTACTGTGTTAAATGGTTAACGTTAAGGAAGCTTGTGTTGTGGGAAGTTACTCTGTTAAGTGGTTAAAGATAAGGAAGGTTGTGTTAATTATGGTAATTGTAAGTGGATTGTGTGAAGTGTTAATCAGGCAAATGAATTACTCTAAAGTACACAAGTTACCAGTTACGCTGTTAAAGGAACACTTACAAAGGTCTCTAATATGTTTGTAAGTCTTTATCTGTTATTCCCCACCGCTGTAACCTGCTTTCCTTCCAAGTTGTGTGGTTATTTACGTATTATGAACTCTAATTTGAACATTCCTACAAGTTAAGGTCCTTGTCCCGAGTTCCCTTCACAAGCCCACCTCAGCAGCCTCGTGGCTGTTTTTAGCCCCCGTCACCCCCTGTTATGAGGGTTATGAATGCCGATGGGAGCTCTTCCCGCCAAGGGCAGCACTGACAGCGCCTCTCCTTGGCAGCAGCGCCTGACTGGAGCAGCAGCAGGACCTCACCCCTTCCACCACCAATGAGCAGAAACTGGGCTAATATATAAGGGCCGGAGCCGTCCTCAGAACTGTCTTTTTTTTACTGAGCTGACCCCGTGGTGGGCAGCCTGGTGGGAGACCCCTCGCAGCTGATCTCGGTCGGCACCTCATTCCGGAGGCACTGGGTCTGTAAGACTTTGAGCGGAGCTTAGCTTCACTCACAGCTGCGAGGCAAACTCGTGTCCTGGAACCTCTTACAGCCGGTCTGGCACGCCAGATCCTTTATCCTCGGGACCTGGGCTCTTTTTACCTTTTGTTTTAACCCCTCATCCCTCCATCCCTTAACCTCCCCTTGTATTTTCCCCGCAATAAAATCCCCTTTTTGTTCAACTTTCCCGAGTTGTGAAGTTTTTTTTATCACAACTTTTCAGCAATGCCAGTGACAGGACAAGAGGCAATGGGCACAAATTCACACATACAAAATTTCATCTGAGCACAAGAAAACATTGTTCTGCTGTGAGGGGAGCCAAGCAGAGTAACAGCTTGTGTAGAGAGGTTGTGAAGTCTCCATCTTGGGCACACTCAGGAGTCACCTGGACAAAGCCCTGGACAAACTACCCCAGGTGACTCCCCTTGAGCAGGGGATTAAGACTATATAATTTTGAGAGGTCACTTTCTAACCTCAATGATTCAGTGATTTTGATATCCCTGATCATAGCCATCAAAATTATTTTTATTTCGTTTTTACCTAGTGCATCTTAAATTAGTTCAATTTACACATGCATTAAAAAGCTCTTTTTTTTTTTTTCACTTGATGAGAAAGATTTTATTATTAAGCAACAGAACTCATCTGGAATATGCAGATCAATTCACAAGAGAAATGCTTATTCTATTTTTCTCTCTACATGCAGTGTTCTGAAAATGTAAATGATTTCTACAGTCTTTTCTTTGCAGGACTTTAGTAGAGATGTTTCACCTGCTAGAGTAAGCTAGCTAGAAAAATTAAGGCGCATTCGTTCTCTAAATTTGTTACATTATTTACATGTCAAAATGTAGACTGGGTACCTACATGCAAAATACATGCAGTAGCTTGAACATTTCTCTGGTTTGCGTGCTTTCTTGCATGAAAAAAAACCCAAAAAGAAATTAGATGATGATACCTTATATTCCTGCTTAAGAAGAAACAACTCTAGGCAAAACTGTGCAAAGTCCAAAACACTTCTACAAATATGGGGAAATACTCTTATATCTTCTCCATTCTGAAGTCAAAGGTTTAATTTACTGGGACAGATAGAATGGGCTAGACAAGTGGATATAAGCCAAAATTTAGAAATTTTGGTTAATCGTAGCTTTGTTATTTATGTATTTAGCATGTCAAAAGATCCTGGGGACTTACACATATTCATTGTGTAGATTTGTGTCAAAGAGATAATTCCAAGTAATCAGCACCAGCCACCTTGAAGGCAAGATGCCATCAGTAACCTCTTTGGTTCTTTAGGAGGTGTCATTCTCTTGCTGCATGTGCCATTCAAAATCAACAGATGTGACCATTTTGGAATATGTTAAAGAGGAGCTCACGGAGTACTAAACCTATAGGTTTAAGCTTTAAGAACACCACCAATAGTTTACAGCCACTAGATCTGTCTCTGAGGAAGAGATAAAAGTTTTATTTTTCCTTTTTGAGTACAGAGACTCTTACATTTTCATATCCTTATTTCTAGTAGTCCACAACTCTGTGCAGGTGACTTCTTGTGGGGCAGCAAGAAAATACTTTTCACTGAGGATTACTCAAAAAGCTAGGTGCTAGTTTGCAAGGTGACAGATGTTTTTAATGCTGAAAAGAGAGCAGGTGTTTTTAGAGGAGAAACATAAATCACAGGAATAGTATTGTTTTAAAAGGACTAAAAGAAATCAGAATATTTTCTGAGAAATCTCTTGGTCAGGAAGGACCTGTTGGTCAAGCATCCACCTTATTTTCCAAGATTTAGCTTAATTAAAATGGACATACAGTAATTAAAGCTTTTCCAGTTGTGTTTTAGTTTTAGATCACTATATTCTAGATATGTGAGTCATAAGCAGCATTTCTTGGACCCAATTACCAATTAATTGGTAATAAAAGTAGCTACAGGGAGAAGGAGAATTTCTGAGGTGACAGAGGCTTTTCTGAAAAAATAAGGACCTAGTGAGAAACACATGAAGAATGTGATACCTCATTACTGCTACTGCAGTTAATATTGATATTTTAATTGGTTGTATTAATAGCTAAAATGTATGGCACTTATTCCAGGGTCTAATTTTACTTGCAGTGATAATGAATAAGAGAGTTCTTGAAAGTAGATTTTAGCTGAAGGCTTCAAAATAGACACCTTTATGCCATGTAAGTTGATCAACAGGACAATCACTCACTAAACAGAGTTTAGCCTTAAGTCCAGTCTCTCCAGCTATGTGAAATGAATTATCATACAATAGTGTTTGGCTGCTCTCTCTAAATGGAAATTGGTTTCTCAGTATTTGCATGGTTTAAGCAAAATGATGAAAATAAATTGCGCATAGAGCTCATACTGCCTCAGAGGTAAAATAAAAACAGAAGAGAACAAAAGAAAAACAGAAGTGGAGAGAAAAGCAAAACCTCAGGATATAATAATTCACTAGCAGATAATCTACCGAAAATGTTCACAAAAGTTTTCAAGGTAAAATGTATTTACCATTAACAAGGTGATTTTTTTTTCTTATTGTACTGTTTAGATACAATAGGCCAAAATCGATTAGCAATAATAGTTGTGTGCTTTGTTTTTTGGTTGAAGCATGTAACGATTGTCTTAAAATGATCTGTGAATATATGACTGTACAGGTCTTGCCTAGTAAATGAATGTAAGATTACCTTAGTTGGTTGGGGCATGGTGCTAATAACACGAAGGTTGTGAATTTGATCCCTGTATGGGCCATTCACTTAAGAGCTGGACTCAATGATCCTTACAGTGAGCCCCTTCCAGCTCAGAAGAGTCTGTGAAAATTTCTTTGGCATCATTATTCTCTATATGTTTTATCTTTCAGGATAGTGTCTGCATAATTGCAAAAACTTTATTGATGGTTGTATTTTTGCTTTCTTTTTTGCAAAATGTCCTGCCCATCCAGATGCATGTGAATGTATGCATAATGTGTGTATGTAAAAATACTAATTCGTATGGAAAATATAATATCCATTGTCAGACCTTCAGAATTTCAAGCTTTTCTATTTGAGGAGCCCCCTTTTCATAGAAAGTGTTTGGTTTTCTGAAATAAGGTACATTTTGTTCAAAACAGCACAAGTTGCAATTCTGTTTTCAGAAAAAGCTTTAGGATCTGTGAAGCCATGGCATTGGCTCAGATGACTTAAATGCTCCTTCTTTCTACTCTGACATTATGCTGACTTTTCTTGTAATTTGCTGGCTTAAAGAAAACTTTATCTTGTCCTTTAAAATTACCATGATGATGCAGGCACAGAATTTCTAGAAGTATGTTGTGATGGTTGCAGTTAAACATCTTAAGCCTGATTCACCATAACTTTTGTAGTCCTACCTAAAAAGGTGATATTAGTACTTGGCTATCCCTCATTTTTAAACCAAAATTCTGATTTTGAAACATTGAAGGAAATGGAAATGAAAGGTCATTTTAATACACAGCACTTGAATTGTAGACATTGCAATCACTAGAGACAAAGCTCAGTATTCTCTGTGTAATGTAGTTAGGAAGAGATAATAGTGAGAAGACATTTCTCCAACAAAGCCATACTGGGTGCTCGCATTGCCTGTGAATCTTAGTATTTCAAGATAATGTGTCTTTAAAAAAAAGAAATTGGATTTTAATCAGAAGTATTGAATGAATTGTTAGCCTATTGCTTATATTATGTGCTAAATGCTCTCAATGTTTATGTGCCCAGTGCTCTCAGTGTTTGATCTTTCTGCGTGATTGTGGTAAGACTGGGATATAATTGTGGAGAAAAAAAAAAATCCCTCATTTTTAAACCAAAAGTTTTTTAATTAAAAGATTTTAAAAAGAAGAAACTTCTGACATAACAGAGAAATTTAAAGTCAGTGCACCAGTATGGTTTTAAATTAACAGCGTAAAACTCACAAATTGGAGCCTGAAATGCAGAATTTTTTTGCCTTCTGTTCCTCCACAAGCATTTGCATGGATTGAATTCATGTTGTTACTGAATTTACTTTGTAGTTCTTACTCCATTTAGTAGTGAGAAGTGTTATGTGCAGTCTGGGCAGCATACACACTTTAGTGTTTTAGTTTAAGCCATAATAGAGTAGAATCTCTTTAATCCCTACCAAGGGGGTCAGCAATATGCAAATGGACCTAAGGACATTATATTCTTTTATTCATGAAACTAGGTTTTATGAATGTTGAGGCTGTGTAGAGTAGCTTCAGAAACTTGTCAGTTAGCCATTAGAAATTGGTATTAGTTGTTGAGATGATTTCTTGACTGAGAATGTAGTGAAGCATTACATTCATTGGATTCAAACACCTTGACTTTGTCTTGCAGTCTCCAAGAGTCCAGGCGTTCTGAACTATATTAACCCTGCTTCAGTAGTGCAGAATTTATTGTAATAACTGTGACAGCTGAAAGTCAGATTTGGTATTACTGCTTTCAAGACAAGATGCTTGCTCTTGTGTCTTGAAAATAGACTATTTGTCAGGAAGAGAGGTGGTGTGGTATGTAATGGTACAAAGGTGAGGTGCATGACTTGCTCTTCATGAGGAGAGACTGCTAGACTAAAGATACTGAATCTCAAAGTACAATCTACAAGCAGATCTCAGTGTGCTTCTGGAAATGCCATTTAGGGGGTTTTTCTAGTTGCTTTCAGAAAACCTGTGAAGAGAGAGGATGGAGTATCATGGTTTGGTGTGAAATGGCCTCTCAGGTTTAATGTAGCTTGGTAGAAGTGCACCCAAATATACATGCAAGGAGCAGTGGTTTCTGTACCTGTCTGTAACAGGATGTAGAACGCAGAAAAAAATGTAGGGCAGTCAATAGTTAGCATTAAGTTAGGCAATTATGAAGGACAAAGGGATTTTAGGATCACTGAGTGTTTTAGCAGTGACTGAACAGGCACATGACCTTGCGTTAATGCAGCAGAAGCCAGCCAACCATTTCCATATTCCATAGACATATTGCTCTCTTCCATACCACTCGCCCTTGGTGCCAACGTAAGTAAGGTTAACACATTGAAAAGTCTGATATGGGAGCAATATAATCAACAATAGGACAAATAAATTATTTATTTTTATTACATTGTTCAGTTTATTTTAATTTGCTGTAGTGTGAAAAACAAAACATCTCAAATAAAACTGAAAGAAAGAATGGCATTTACATAACTGTGTCCTGGATTTAAATCACTTTTCAAGGAACAGGGAAGATTTGGATTTACAACAGACAGTTATTAAAAGGGGATGTAGAGAGAGAAGTTATCAAGTCAGGCCAGAAGAAATGCTGCAAAAGGGAACTTGGCGCAGGTGAGCAGTGAAGTTGCTGATTAACAGCCCCAAACTGGTTTTTATGAGTATCTCAGTCATGCCTTTGGGGATAGGCAGCTATTTCCATGCCCTTGGGAAGCCTATTGGAAGGATAAAGAGGTATGCAGCTGGCTCTGACTCTCCTTCTCTCTTTAGTGTGTGGAGCACAAGTGCAAGATGCAGGAGCCTAAGCTTTGGTTGGTTTTTTCCTTCGGCCCACATAAAAAATGGATTAGTAATCTGTGCTTTCTAGCTCTTTGGCTTTAGTCTGAATAAAATGCTTGAAAACATAAATTAGTTTGGGGAAGAATCTGGGTCTCCTGTTAAAGCTGTGCTGTTTTTCAGCCATGACTTAAAGGTTTATGGACCAGAGACAATATGAGAGAGAGAACTTGTAGCCTGCTCATGAGGACATCCAAGTGCTAGAACAAAACTAAAGGTACTAACATGGCTTCTGTGGTGGGTCTTTTTGTGGCAAATATAAGAACTTCCTGAAATATGGCACCTATTTTTACCATGTTCCTCCCTTTGTCACCCTCCTGCCGTGGACCTCAATACTATAAAACAATCCATGTTCTGCCAGCTGTTGGAAGGAGAAAGAAAGCAGTATAATTTTCTGATGTTGCTGATAAATACCAGCATCTTTTTTGATGCATTCCACCCAGTTTGCATGGTATCAGTAAGTCAAGTTATGCACATTCCTCTACTGTAGAAGGTATACTGAAGGTATATTGTAGCCTTAGACATGGATGTGGGAAACTGCTGAAACAGAGGATTATGTCTGCCTTTTTGTTGGTGCAGTGCTACACACATGCCTAACTAAGCGTTTAAACATAAAATTAAGAATGTTTTTGTGTGCTATCCTTGTGAAGGGGATGCTTTACTGAACAATGAGTGTTTCTATGGATGACATGTCATGTTGCTCAATATAGCTCCTTATTAATTCCAAATTTAATTCTTTTTTAATCTTCGCTACCTCCCGGTTAACTGTGTTTCTAAACAGTTCTGAAAAATAGAAGATGCAAGTATTCAGAAAAGTAGAGAAGGCTTACATCTGTGTGGTGCTGTAGTGCATAATCTAGACTTCAAGTAAGGTACCAAGCTGAATTTCCAGTGTAAAACCAGTTCTACTGATGAATAACACTATCAAACATCATTTTATTCCTGCATATGGGAATAGCTCTTCTGCTGAGTTCAGAGCTGTTTCTCTATTCTTGAGTTTTCAGTAATAATTTTTAAATGAACCTCTGACTGCTCTATGTTTGAACTGAAAGTTTCCCAGAAACTCTGTGACATTTGGTATTACTTCATTCACATTTTCCTTTCTCTTTTCTTCCATGCTTCTTTTCTTTCTTCCACCTCTTCCTCCCTTTTCAATCACTACTTTATATTTCAGACTAATCACAAAATTAAAATTTAATTTCGTGGTTAGGGTATCTCTTCTTATTAGCACATTGAAGATTAATAACTGCCTGCTTCTTCAAGAGTCCACATTTTGTACACTGTGGCAATTTGGAGACATAGGACTTTTCCCAGCTGTAAATGTAACATCTTGCTTGTGTCTTACTGTGACTGCTACAAAAGGCTATATTCAGCATTTCTTACTGCAATATATTAAATTCTTGCCCTTTTGTTCTTTCAAAGTCACGGATGTGTGTGGGTTTTCCCCCAAGTAATGCAGATTTGTTTGCTTTTGAATTGCAAGTATTTCTACTGGGGACATTGGGTGGCATTTATCTCTGCCCATGTAACTTTTTTCTTTACACATATTGCACGTTTCCTCTGTGCATTGCCCATACCTAACACTAATCAACTGATTTTTAGAGTGGTGTAAGAGTGAAACAAAAAGTATGTGCAATAAGTCTTTAAAGGTTAATATTGATTGAAGCAAACTATTTTAAAGAGCTGAATCATAACAATTAATTAATTTGAAACAATGAGCTTTCCTAAAGGCATGTTCTAAAAACAAAGCAGTAGATCAATAGGCATCCTAAAATTCAAGTAACGCACTGAAACATCTAAATCACAATTATTTCTCCTGTGTGTGCTGAACAGATTGGCAGTGATTGCTGTTGATGAGTAAAAGCCTGCCTCCAAAACCTGATGAGCATTTTGCCTCTGACATCAAAAGTAGATTTGGCTGTTTTGTGGGTATAGGAAGTTAACACCAAGAAGTTCATGACTTGTCTGTCCAGGCAATGGAGAATAGGGCTTGGGACTATTATCCATCCTGGGGTCTGTCATAAAAATACTCTTCCTCAAAGTTTGAAAATTGCTGTCCTTCTCCTGTTGCATCTTATAAAAAAGAGATATTGCAATCTGAGAGTGCTGCATAAAGGACTGTTTTGTAGTCTCCTTTAAGACTGCTGTGAAGAGATTTGTTGCATGAGGAGGACAGAAGGACTATTTCTGGGAAGTTTTGCTGGGAAGTGTAGAGAAATTAATAAATAACTATTATACCAGCTTTCTTTGCCGTTCTGCACAGATATTGCAGCAGTTGTTTCCTAGAAACCTCTCTGGACAATTTTTTCCAGACATGAGGCAGCTGTAGGTGGGCCTATTTACTGTCACTGAAATCTGCAAATGGAAACAAGTTGTTTATGCTTTTTGTTTCTTTAAAAAAGGTGGAAAAAGGAAGTGGGGGTAGACAGCAGAAAACAGAAAAAAGCCATTGTGCATTGCTTGCTGTTCTTTAGACTCCTGTATGATGCTAAGTAATATCCCCTGACAGAACTGGAACAGGGGCTGAGATTGTTATTAACGATCAGTACAGGCTATTTGAATGTTTAGCAATTGATGATCAATTTTGTTCAAATTATACCAAGAATGTTTTTCTTCTTTCCGTTCCCAAGATAAGTTGTACATCTTTTGTTATCCTGGCAATAAATAATTTTGCTACACATTGGGTTGTAATTTTACAGTTTGCTCCGATATAATTTATTTACTTTTTAAGATGGCACCTTTCCTGGGGATGTAATGGAGTCATTTGTTTTGAATAAGTAAAATTTATTTTCAGCCATGTCTCAGTAGAATATATGTATTCAGGGAGATAAAGACTTCTAGTGTAAAGCTTGCTATGTAAAAAAAAATCATATTCAGTCTCTATGCTTCTTTAGGATTCTTCTACCATGGTGCTGCAGTTACGTGTAAGCTGTAAGACATTATCTAGTTCTCTGTAAAGTATAGGTAAATGACATTAAATGAACTCCATTTACCAAAAGAAATTACCACCACGATAATCCTCCCTAATATGTAGAAATTCAGACTTAACTCCCAGTCAAATACATTCACAGAAATATAACACTGGGGAGAATGATTTTTTTAGAACTAGGTTGCAGACTGGTCGGTTAAAATAATATATTATACTAAAGCAGTAAATGCCAAATGTCCATTAAGGTAGCTGAATATTCATATGCCTCAGTACTGCCAAAGGTGAAGGAAAAAAAAAGAATGTAGAAGCACATCAAGAATCAGACAAAAAGACAAGCTAGGAATGCCATAGTGTGCGTTGCTTTAGTTACTGCAAACATTGGCCAGCAAAGAGATACAGAAAACCTCACAGAGAATTATTCGTGAGATCTTTTAAACTGTCGTGGAACTGCTTTAACAAATGCCTGTTCAATATTTGGCAAATGAAACATTTTTGTCAGGTATGAGCAGAAGTGATTCTGTTGAGATTATCACTGTAAAATAAATACATTTTATTCCTCCCTCAACTGCTTTCATTTGCAGCATCTATTTACAGAAAAAAAGCTACAAATGGAGAATTTCATCATTTAGGCCAGTCAGGTGCTATTTAGGGCTAGTTGCTTACACAGCCAGGAAATATAAACTCGTTGGTGTTCTAGATATCCTAGTACTGGGCTGCTTCATGATGGATACCTAACCTGAAAATGTCCTTCTTAATCATGCCTGTTTATGAAGAGTAAGCATCTGGGGTATATTCCTGGCTTTGCAACAGTCTTGAGCATAGAATCTGTCAGTAGATAACTTCTGGTTTTTTTTGTTGTTTACTTGAACCAATATAGTCAGGAATTACAGAGGAGCTGCAACTAAAACCAATTCTTTTCAGATATCCTAATTCTCTAGTCTCACATTTCAGATGTCATTGATTAATGCCTGTAGCTATGTAGCTGTAACTTTACTCTTTCACCTGAAACTAAGTCATACCTACACACTTTCAGCTGTTGTAAACTAAGTTAAGAACAGTCACGGTCTTGTAGTGAATTAGGATGTGCTGAGTAATACATTATTGGTGATTAAACTGTGCTGGAAGCAAATTATCATCTCTCCGAAAGTCTCCTGTGGCAGCAAGGGTTATCATGCTGACAATATGAGCAGAGACCCCCCATGAGTGTGATTTGGCTTAGTACCGGCCTATTTCAGTGACTGAAGTGGACTGAATTTTCCTACCTTTCTTATTTGTAGGCAGGTGGGGAGGTACCTCCCTACAAAAGAGTCACTGCAAATCTACATCAGCAGTTGGATCTGGCTTTGAAAAACAAACTATCCTTTCTGAGGTAATGATGATGTTTGGTCCCATTTTAAATTGTTTAAAGCTTGTATTTCCCTTTGGGGAAAATGGGAAAATCTCTCATTATAGTTTCACTTGAAAGACTGCGCTTCCTTGTTGTGTATATGTTTGTACATGTGTTTTAATAGAAGTACAGGGAAATTGAAACTTCTGGTTTCAGAAGGAAGTATATCTTGCTGTACTGGCTCTAGGTGGTAAGTTTTTGGTAGCGGGGAGGTGGGAGCTGCAGGAGTGGCCTCTGAAGGAGAGGATACCAGGGTCTGCTCTGTGCTGGATACAGCTGGTTCCAGCCCTCTCTGTAATGGACCCACTGGAGAACACAGAGAGCCCTTTAGCCAGAGTGGGCACTGCTGGGAAAACTTATGTAAGACAGGTCAAGAGCAAATAGAAGATCTGAGGGTGGAGTTGAGATACAATTTGTGTGCAGAGAATTATCTTAGCATGGATGTACTGGCAGTTTGGGGGAGTGGAGGACTGTGAATGCCTGGTTGCCAAAAGATTTTTAATTAAATCTATTTATCAATTATATCAGCTCTGCTCCTCTTAGATGTTGTTGTATTTCTTTGGTGAGGACTTAACATAACCCTTGTACAGATTGTAAATAAAGCTAATTAGAGTGGTGGTTTGTTTGTTTTTTTTAAATGCTTATCTTTCTACCAAAGAGAACTAACTCATTTACTACAGTATGGGAAGGCATATGGATGGTTCACACTTTTTTTTTTCTCCTTCCACAATATATTATCTTGCCTTCATCAATGTTTTGAGTAGCATTTCTGTGACACCTCTGCTTCAACACCTTCCACATAGACATAATAAACCAGTAAACAAAGTCACTATGAGACCACAGGGCAAGACAACACCTTGGTAAGTACATATTTACTTTACAATTATGAGCTAACTATACGGAGATACTGAAGTATTTCATGCTAATTTTACTAAATTATCATAGGATTACACAGGAAAATTGACATCTGCAAAGTTGTCTGAATGCCAGGCAAGCCCAGCAGCAACATATTGTATAAATTCACATTTTAACAGCATGAAACTCAGTCCCACAGGTCTGCTATTCAGTTATTGTTCCCAATCAAGCTGTCAGTATTATTTGGTGTGATTCAGGTGCTTATATGTACTAACATTGCTATATTGTCTCATTCTGAAAGCAAAAAAATTTAGTATACACCTAAATATGTAAAATACGATTACCAATTCAAGTAATTATGTGCTAGTATACATCATCAATAAAACATTTAACTCCAGTTCCCATCCTCATTTTTACTTCCTTATTGACTTTTATTTGTCCCTTCTAGGTCCCATTACTTATCACTTTCCCTTTGTGAATTAAAGTTATATCATTTTACATACAATATCTTACTGCTATGAAAATTATGCATAACAGGTTTTATCTGTGAGATATTTAATCACAATATTTTGTAAGCAACATAAGAACATTTGTGCCCAAGTCTCAGAGAACATTAGAGACATTAACAGTGATTTCTAGCCTTTTTCCCTCACCAAACCAGGGGAATTGAAGACAAAACTTAAAGTTAAAAATTATACTGTCAGGCATTGGTCCTGCCCGAGGGTCTGTCAGCTGTGGCTCTGTTCAAGTGCACATGGAATTCAAAGGGGCCTTCTGTGAGAGCAAGATGTAATACCATAAGATGAAGTAAACAAGCTTCCATCAGGGATAAGGAAGACAATCATACTCATTATTCAAGCATTGTCTCAAAAGGCCACAAACTCCTCATGCTTGGTCCTTATTCCTTTCAGTGAAGACCCTCCTTGCAAGCTAAAGGCTGTTTGGCTCAGTTCTTCAGTTTACTACTAAGGGGAGGCAACCCATGTACCTGAAGAGGGCCAGTCATGTCTCATGTTAAGAGCTCAATTTAAATAAACTATAGGCCTGCCTGGTGAGTGGGCCCTTTTCCATGTGGGGATGTTGATCTACTGGAGGGTAGGCTCTGCTGAGAGATCTGGGCAGGCTGGATCAATGGGCAGAGGCTAACTCTATGAAGGTCATACAAGTTGTACAAGGCAATGTGTTGGGTCCTGCACTTGGGTCAGAGCAACCCCTTGCAGTGCCCCAGACTTGGGTCAGAGTGGCTGGAGAGCAGACCAGCAGAAAAGGACCCCAGTGGTGCTGATTGAAAGCAGGTGGAACATGACCCAATGGTGTGTCCAGGTGACCAAGAAGGCCAATGGCATCCTGGTTTGCATCAAAAATAGTGTCGCCAGCAGGACCAGGAAAGTGATCATCCCCCTGTACAAGGCACTGCTGAGGCTGCATTTCAAGTCTTTTGTTTAGTTCTGGGCCCCTCACCACACGAAAAACATTGAGGTGCTGGAATGTGTCCAGTGCAGAGAAGGGCAATGAAGCTGGTGAAGAACACAAGTCTGCTGAGAAGTGGCTGAGGGAGCTGGGGTTGTTTAGGCTGGAGGAAAGGGAAACCTTATTGGTCTCTAAAACTACCTGACAGGTAGTTGCAGTGAGGTGGGTTTCAGCCTCTTCTCCCAAGGAGTAAGTGATCAGTCGAGAGGAAGTGCCCTCAAGTTATGTCAGGGAAGGTGTAGTTAGACATTAGTAAAAATTTCTTTATGGAAACAGTGACCAAGCATTAGAACTGGCTGCCCAGGGAAATGGTGGCATTTCTGTCCTGGGAGTGTTCAGGAACTGTGTGGATATGACACTTGAGGACATGGTTTAGAGGTGAACATGGTGGTGGTACTAGCTGATGCTTGGTCTTGATTTTAGAGATCTTTTCCAACCATAATGACCCTGTGATTCTATTGAAATACAGATGAGTGACAACTGCAAACCCTTTTCCTTCCCATGTGCATTGTTACTGGGCAAGTAGACTATTTCTTTTGACATCTAAATAAATCCTCTTTCATTCTTGCACTGGGCGGACTGGGAATCAGTTCAACCAGCAGCTCTCAGACAGGACTGGCCGGGAGATAGTTTTGTCTTTCTTGGGGAAAATGGCTGTGTTGGTGTTTCAGTGTAACACATTCATTAACTGCATGTGCAGAAGCAGGGTGAGGAATAAAGCTCTGCTGGGATGAGTGATGTCTGAAATCTGTCTGTCACAAGTCTGTGAACAAAGGGCCCGCCAAATGGCATTCTGGCATCAAGTCTGATACCCACTATTCTTTGTTGTTCCTTGTTTATGGTTCTTCTCTGTATGAAATAGTAACTTTGTTATTACCAATTTGATGTATCTGGTGTTCACTCAGGATAAAATTGTTTTTCCCAGACCTGCTAGTCTGGAGAACATTTTACCTATACGGAATATCTCCTTGGCATGGCAATGCCTCAGATGATTTCAGTGTTTATATTGGAAATCAAGAAGGCTAAGATAAGAAGGAGGCTTTGACCAGTGGAAGAACAGTGGTACTGTTTCCAGTGAATCCAGCCGAGAGCATCTGGCGGACTCAGCTGGACTACTATGTTGGGCTCAGATGGAGTAGTTTAAACTTTGGCACAACCATCTGCAGTGTTTATTCAGTGTGGTGTGTCATCATAAAACCATAGTATGGTTTGGGCTGGAAGGGACCTTAAAGATCATCCAGTTCCAACCCCCCTGCTGTGGACAAGGACACCTTCCACTAGACCAGGATGCAGGAGATATCCACAGCTTCTCTGGACAATATACATTCCACTACTGATGCTGGTAAGCTGCAGAGTTTTCATACTGTACAGACATGACACACGCCTTTAGAGTCACATCAGTGTTCAGGATCAATATGTAACCTGATCAGAAATTTGTGAAAGGGGGAGAAAAGGAGAGTGAACCATATTCCTGAAAAGAAAGTGCAGTTTTTGCTGAAAGCTTCTACACAGTTGAAAAGGCAACCAGGTTTTTGTTTATTTCTATGATAATTTAGGATTCTATAGAAAAACACAGCAGGTAGGCTGGTTCTGCACAGATTTCAAAAGAAAATGTTCATCTGTACAATAGAGCATATTTTTAAGCAATGGTACTTTGTATAATGTGATTACTTTCATAAATAAAACTGCTGAATGTCTATTTTGAAAGTCATTCAACTTTGAAAGGGGTTGAACAAGATACACTTGTCAATTAATAGTACATTTGCAGAAGAGAACAGATAGCAAGAGGGCATATGTGTAAATTCCCACAAGATCTAAATAGTAATACTTAAAGGAGTTTGTAAGATGAAACAATACAGAAATCTGTGCACCAATATCCTGATTTGTCTCTGGAATTATTACGGTCTATTTTTTGACTCTTCAGGATATTTGAATGTTGTTTCATAGCTGCAGTAGGCAGCTTGTTTGATTATGGTTTCAGACATTTTCTGACATGGGGCTGAATGTCATCTACGGTTCTAGTTCATCTGGACCTTGTCCTGCAACTTGTCTTCAGAACACTGAATCTCTGGCTGTACTAAATTGGAAAGAGTTGGCATTTTAGTAAAAGAGAAGGAGCTGTTATTCCAGAATATGTAAGTTGCTGGGTTTCCCCTGGCATATCAGTTAAATATTTTAGTCCTTTACTCTTATCTTCAGCAAAGTATGCGTGCAATAATTTAGGAAGCAGTTTTTAATTAATTTTAATTAGGAGGATCTGTACTGTATACTAAATATGAAAAAAAGGGAAAGATTGGAAAGGAGGAATTACCTCAATATGCAACATTCTGCTTCTAGTTCTACACTTCACATCCATCACTTGAAAAAACAAACTTCCCCTTCTGTACAGAACTGTTGCCTCAAATTGTATATATTTAATAAAATATATTTATAAAATTTAATGTATTTAATCTACAATGTAGAAATTAACTACAGCTCTAAGTCCTAGTTACATAGCTATCTATTTCCACTGCTGCCTTGTTCTGCATTGCAACTTGGCCACCCTATCCCAGCTGTCTGCTTTTCTTGCTCCCGTACTGAATTCCTACTCTGCTCCCAGTGGGCTGTTGATTGCCTATCTTTCCATTTGCTTTGTCCTTACTGTAATACCATGACTGACTTTTTAATTTTTGGGTGCGATTTTCTTCAATAGCCACTGAGTTTTGTGAGTACAGGAATTTTCACTGATCCTCTTGCCACTGTTGCTCTTTGCTAGTCTCCTAATTTACAGCTGTGCATTTTTTGCCTTATTTTGTCCCACATGCCGTGGTCTTTCTGTGGTGATTGCTTTTCTGACTTGATATTTGGAACACTCCTCTGACTCTAATTTTACTTATCCTGCACAGATTTCATCAGCTTTCCTCATTTCTCATGGTTCTTGTCTTCCATCTCCATTGTTCATGCCTTTTGTGATATTTAGTCAGTAACAATGCTTAGGTGTCAAAGTTGTTTGATATTGAAGGTGCAGAGGTGTGTCCCTAGCATAATGCAGCTCTGTGACATATCTTTGAATGCCTCATTAATTAACTGGCTTAAGTAAATTAAAGCAGCCCTGTAGAGGTGAGATGAGTTGTCTGAAAATCACTCTCTATTTCCCATTTTTCACTCAAAAGTGTTTCCTTTGGGAAAGATGTGGAATGCCTAACTTTTTTCTTCCTTTGCCGGTTGAGCAGCAGTGTATAGAATTGAAAAAGCCAGTGTTGATTCTGGTGTCATTGTTTACAGCACAATGAACAGAAGTCATTGCTCCCATCACCTGCCACTGCAATGTGAAATTACACTTTTTAAAAACTCATCTGTCCAGCCACAGTAGCCAACCTGTGGCTACTTGTAACCCCTTTCTATTAGTTTGTGATTGTCTTGGGTGTTTGACCAGAGACTTTGGTGTTTGGCCAAGGATCTCCTTTTCTCTTCTCTCCATCTTTTCACTGTTCTCTCCCTTTTCAAGTCTAAGTTTAGAAACTTCCTACTATAAATCATAAAATATTAACAGAAGAGCGAGCATAGCATTAAGAACTAGATGACCCCTTTGAATTTAGTATCTGTGAATTGTACATTAAGTGTGTTCAGTGAGAGACAAACTAGAAAGATGCCTTGATTTTCATCTGGGTGTTTTTCATATGCATGTGAACCTACTTTTTGAAATGGTGTAGGAGAGTAGAGCAGACATTAGGAGGCTGAAGAGGTTCTGCATGCAGACACTAGCACCTTACAAATGGTGCTAGGGCTTAGCCAGTCTTGGCCAAAGTCCCGAATGTTTTTGGTATTATAATACAAGTGTAAAAGAAAAAAAGTCATACCATTTTTGTTAAATGCTGTAAACCAAGGCAGTATCTAGCTGCTGCCTCTTTTCTCGCTTATTGTGTTTCATTAGCCAACATGTGAGCAAGGTTAATATTTTTGTTAATAGTGATCTCATTCACGATGCACAGTGAGTTTCAGAACCCTGAAACTGCAACAACTACTCAAGCCCGTGCAGTGTGAACAGTGTCTTGCACCTAGCATATTATCCTGCCACGAGTACAACATCAGGCAGTTCAAAGAATGGATAACTGGAGATGTTAGATCTGCTTTTAGGCAGCACAACTGTGAAACATTGCACCAGTTATGTCCAATAGTGTAAAAACCCAACTTGGTTTTATTGTTTCTTTTCAACAGAGCAAGTGTTACGTATCTAATTATTTCTTACATCTTTGTTTAATTGTCTTTATTAAAAAATTGAGCAGATTTTCTGCATAGATAGTAAGAATATAAATTAGACTAATACAAATAGTTTTATTTTGAGGAATTACAAAGCCAGTATTTCATCAAATGACAGAACTGTAATATTGAGGTTTGCAACATTGGGGCTGAGCACACAGATTAACATGTTCCACTCTTGACTGAAAAGATCTAGGCTCAATTTCTAGGGTAAAATTGTGCCATTGAATGTGACTCTTTGGACTTTCTGTGTTCTAGAAGCTCAAAAGACAGCTGAAGTGCAGAGTTAAAAATAAGTCTCATTTATGCTCCTGCTTTTTTGAAACATCTGAGGCTGATGCTGGGCTGCAGTGGGATTTCACAGTGAGATACCCAAGGAATGTCCATCTCATCAAGTGTTCTAGTGCACAAAGCCATATCACTGGGCTACAACTCTGTAGCCACGTTAGTCTAACACCAAAGCCAAGATAATCACTCTGAGGATGTAATTAGCTGAAGTACAATGTGGTAGAGGTAGAGCTATACTGCTCCTGGATCTGCAGTCGCTGTGATTTTTCTCACCTTTTGCTCTGTTTTCACTTCAATCAATAAAATTTCCCGCCCCACCTTTTNTTTTTTTCTTTATGCGACGCTTTGGTGAGTTGACCGGTCACATTTCTCAAGTAGAGCTTTAGATTTGTGCCTTTAGGTGGAGCTCCATACTCATCTTCTGCTGAGGCAGACTCACTGGTGTGAAAGAACAAGCAAACCAAAAAGGCAAACCTTAAAAGACCACTTCTAAGTACAATATCCAATTTGTAAAATTTTACAGAAGAACATGCTTTAAAATTTTATAACAGAATGTTTCCAGTTTTCAAAATCATGAGAACTGATAGCAGTTTTATGGTTAAAAAAATTACGTTGTTTGTTTCCTTTACTTGCTCAATCATCACAGTGCAAGCAATTTCTTCCTGTTTAGGTATCTTATTTAGCCTTATAAAATTTTAAATCTTAGTCAGGAAAAGGTAGTAAAAGCTCCTTTATTTTTCCTTCTTTTTAATGGCTGCTCTAATATGAATGTTTAAATACGAGGTTATGACTTGCCTCCTGATAAAAAGATGCATCAGGTTTTGTCCATGGTTTTCTTCTGTGAAGCATATAGATGTAGCTGATGTCACAGCCTGGATTGGTCCTTTGCATTATAATCCCCTATTTAGCAGAAAGTAATTTCAGAGTCCCCTCTGTCCCAGCGAGCACTGTGTGTGAACTTCCTCTGGTTTAATGGAGGGATTTGAATTCTGTCATGAGAAGACAGTGCAACCATACTGTAGAATGGCTACTCCTAGTCATTCTTGTAATTAGCTTATTTCTTTCTCTGGGGACTAGGAGAGTTGGAATGTTGCTATGCTGACAACTGAATTTGGGTCATGATTTGGTAGTTTTCAGATAATTTTTTACCTATGTGTATTTCAGATCTTCACTGAATGACCTTTTTCGTTTGTTTGTTTGTTTTCTTACTGTTTAATCAGAGGAAATAAAAAGAAATCTCCGTTCCTAATGGTTGTTACTGGAAGAACTGTATTTTTGCCTTGTTGGCTTTTCAGTGACATAAATTTTTCCATTCAAATATCAAGATACAAATGCTGCAGTTAAAAGAAATTCCCTCTCCATAGTGACTTTATCCATTCTTCTCCAGAGAGTAATGGTGATTAGCTGTTAGTGTGCTTGGAAGAATGGATGTGAGTAAATCCCTGGTATTTGGAAGAGAAACTAACAGAACCCCCCAGGTACAGACTCAGCAGTGTATGCTGAGTGCTCCTACTGTGCAGCGAGATGCATATTGGCTCCTTTAATGCACTGTTAGTCTGCTTACATGTTATACTATAAACTAAAAAAATTTATTCTGGGACAAATGATTTTTAAGAATGGGCAGCGGATGCGTTTTGAAGCACTCAGTTTTCATTTTGCAGCGTCTTTTATATAGTATGTTGATATTGTCCATTGACTGCTTTATGCTGTCAAAAACGTGTATTCTTCTCAGAATCTGTTATGTTTAGTTCCTTACAGAAATACCCTTGCAGTATATGGGACTACCTTTATGCGGGTTGAGGGATTACTTGTGTGCCTGGAATAAAGATTTGTTTGAAAAAAAGGAAAGATGGGTAAGGTGTCAGATGATACACAAATATCCCACTACTCTCTCTAGCATTACAGTTTTACTGACAGTGGTTATTCCAGTTTTTAAGCACCTGAAATAGAACCTATAACCTTGTTTACAAATAGCTCTTGTTGTTTAAATATTTAAGAGCACTAAGATAAGATTTCCTGAATTTTAATGACATAAATGATAGAGTGAAGAAACATTAGATTCTTAGAATCAAGAATAAACAAAACCCCATTCTTCTGAAAATAGTGGCTAGCCTTATTTTGAGAAAAGGAGGGAAAATATGAGATTGTAAGAGTAGGTGGAAGTGACTTTTGCAAACTAAAAAGTGACAGCTTGATAACATATCTGAAATGCAGTGTGATATTTGTTTTCACAGGTAAGCAGACTTGTTACTGACATGGTTTTGACAAGAAAGAATTTTTTTTTTTTTACTTGGTGTGTGTGTGTATATATATATATTAAATGAACAGACTATGTTGAGTTGGCAAGGCAAAATCTTTCTATGATGTTTCTCTGACCAGGGCTGTAGTTTTAGGGAAGGTTTTGGTTGAAACCATTCTGGTACTGGTTTATAGACTAGGAGTAAGACTTGACATCTTAGCTCTGTTTTATTTACTGTACCCTTTCTTATCTCGTTTTTTGTCTTTCCTGAGTTCTCTTTACCAAGCTTCACTTCAGAAGGAAATAAAAACAAGACTGCTTGTATTTCTAGGAGAAAATACAATCTATTCCTTTTTGCCATCTCTGGACCACAGGTTAGCTGACTCTACCTTCACTTTCCTCTAGTCTAAAGTTCAGGCTGCAAAGGCTTGTGATTGATGTCACAAACATGCTGCCCTCTAGATAAATATTCACCTGGTCTGTCCCCCCCACTAAATTCTTAATTTTAGCTTGTATCTTGCATTAGAGATATGGTTATAAGGAATTTTTTACTTGTTTTAAAATCCTAGAGACTGATTAGGTCTGTTCTAATCTGTCCCTGTTTATTTGTAGCTTTTCAAAAGGGCTGGGACAGGCAAATAGATCATGCCAGTGTGTTTCATGCTGATAGTGCCTGGAAGCAAGTGAATGCTCTGGGTGCAAAGCTATGTCAAATCTGTCCTATGGGACCGATGCTCGACTATTAGAGTGCCAATTTTATTCTTCCCCTGCAGAAGGGATGATTCTGGGGCACCTTGGGGAATGGCTGTATTGATATATGGATGACTTGTGGGAAAAGAACAGGAGCTCTAGAACTGACATAAAATCAGAAACAAAAGGGAGTGGGGAGATCCTGGAAAAAGTGAGTGTACAAATCAGATGGAGGGAAAAAATTAATGGAGATGTATTAAGAGCATATTGGACATATTCTTGCTCACAAATAATTGCTCCTTTAGTTTCAGAGTATGTGCTAGCTTAGTTATAGGAACTTTCATTCTGAATGTTTGCCTCCAAAAGCAGACCCCAAGGGTGCAAAATATAGCCAGTTTCTCTTTTTCAATTACTTTTTTTGACCAAATTCAACTGCTGGTGGTAGTCTGCAGACTTACTGTAAGAGTAAGCCTAAAGTGTGTGATTTTGATGACACAGTATTGATCATGTTGAAGGGCTTTTCTTTCTCTGTCTCTAATTGTCGAGTGTTGTATTTTGTCGGTACTGCTTCTTGAGAATGTGAGATTCTGTTATTGCCTTGACAAGCCTTGAATTAAACCCTTAAATGTGGTTATTGTGGTTTGTGTCCATTTGCATTGTGGTATAATTCCATGTATACATTTTTAATGTGCTTGGCCTGTAGCAGTGTATTGAATAAAAATCAGAATGATAACAGCAAAACAATCAAGGATCTATTGTAAAGTCCATAGAAGTCACCCAAAAGAGTCCCATTCAGCACAGCTGCCC
The DNA here is from genome assembly GCA_013397175.1 of Platysteira castanea. Taxonomy (NCBI): domain Eukaryota; kingdom Metazoa; phylum Chordata; class Aves; order Passeriformes; genus Platysteira; species Platysteira castanea. The sequence continues at coordinate 1,831,471 of VYXC01000822.1, forward strand.
CACTGCATTAAGCACCACCACAAAAAAAACCCAACACCTTGTGAAAATAATTTCCCATTTAGAAGTCCTTACTCTATGACACAGTGTTTTGATTATGACAAAATCCTAGAAATGGCAGTTCCTTTAAGAAATTTTATGAACTAGCCTTTAAAATTCTATACATTATTTGCTCTACATCTCTAAAGGTAATAAAATCATTACTAGTATCCTGTTGTGGGGTCTAAACCCTGTGAAATTCTGTGAAATATTTCCATTTGTTATGTGCTTAATACAAGATTGAGTCATTTTTGCTGGTATCTTCCCGTTAAAACTTGTAGCTATAGATCATTGTTTTCTAATGACAAAAATAATTAGCAGTAAGACATATTAATGACTGTATTATCAGGTAATGATGTCTTCATTAATGCATGGCTCTAATCTCTGAAATAACTCTGTCAGTAGCAGCCCGTGAAAGGAATGCTTAGACAGGAGGAAACGCTTTGATGTACCCACTGTCCAAATTCATTAACTGTGTAAAACTCAATCCTATCTGCTGGATGGTGAGGCCACATCTGAGGTCTTTAAAGGCCAGACTCAAATTCCCTTGAATTTACAGTGGAAACTCTCAGTGATATCTGTCTTGGTTTTGTATGTGCATGCATTTGTTGAATTCAAATGCCATATAGCTGATCAGTGAGAGTTCATTCTAGCATCTAAAGATTGTGGAGACTAATGTGCTAAAAGAAATCTTTGCTTGGATTTTGAATTGAATTTTGTATCAGTGCCTTTTTTCTGCTGTGGACTGAATCAGAGTGTTATATCCTGGACCCTAGAGACAAGGAGAAAGAATGAAATTTGTTTATGGATTCCAATTGGCTTGGAACAGATTCTTTTTTCTTTTAATAAAATATACTTTTCCAGGATTATCATGGAGACTGGTATGAGAACTTGGAGGGATTCAGTGAAATGACTAATGCTGTCAATATAGCAGTAGCTTTGAGCAAGTTGATATTGTTTACAACCTTTTCATATACACTATATGTTAATTTTGTAGTTGACAGAGGGAAACAAAACAGGAAAATCCTTATGTAATTAATTTTTCTGTTCTTTATTTAATAATTTTTATTTAGGGCACTTATATACTTATGCTCCTTTTCATATTTAACTTCCAGCTCTTGGACATTCTCCTGCAAACTCTAATTGTGCTTTAATTATTAAAATAAGAGTGAGGTTTTTTTGCAGTTGCCTTTATAGCAGATATTTACAAAGCTGGAGCTACATGACAGAATTTCTGTAACTTTTCTCTAGCTGTAAGTTCTTAAACTGAATAGGCTTCCATTCTAAATACCTTTTTGATTGCAATGTACAAAACATTTATTGGCTCCTAATAAGTTGATACTTTTTCAGAATTTCATTGGAGGTATAAAAGTCTAAAGAAATTATTTGATGTGAAAACAACTTTTTTTTTTTAACTTCATGATATTTTATTTTGTTAACCTACAGCCTCCCTGCTTTCTCTAAGAAAATGGTTAGGTATCAAACTATTCTGTCCTTTCACCCTCTGTGCCTAAATGCTTTTTCTCCAAGCTCTGAAGAAAACCCAACCCGAAAGCCTAGCATTCAAAGCCAAAAAGTAGAAGCAGCTTGACAAGTAACAGATGTAGGTGTGAAGATTTGTTGTGTATTTTTTTCCTAGTAGTAACATCTATCTTGGCTGGTTTCCCCATAGTTATGTGGAAAACCAGTGATCTGTCATTGTTTTTGTTCATGGAAGTGAGTGCTACCACTTACTCCCGTGAATTCTAGACTGTTGTTTTTCTTTTATATTGTCAAGTGAAGCGTAACTCACTTTAAAAACTACTCTGTTGTCTTTGATGTAAATCTGTTGTTGCTTTTACAAGATTGGAGTGTTCTAAGACTATTCACCTGTGGATACCTATAAAAAGACTTACGGGTCTGCAAAAAATTATCACTAACACTTGAAAATGTACTAGTATCCTGTTCAGAAATGTTGATTTATGGGAGGTTCTGAAAATGTAAAACACTCTTTTAGTAGAGATGATTATTGGTTTTGCCATCTGGCTGTAGTAGAACACCCAGGTTTCTGAAAAGTGGGGCAAGCTCTCTTTTGCAGCACCATCATCATTTCAGTACATCTCTAAAGACAAAGAAAAAAGAGTGCTCTTATATCTCATCAATCCTGTGTCTAATGATGATAAAGAAATGGAACCTTATGTTTTCTTTCCTGTACCTTGTATAGGTGGTTTTTGCAGAGGTAGTCTTTGGGCCATTTCAGTACTTTATACTTTGAAGTGTCACTTGTAGTTGACCAAGTAAACACAGGAAATGGATACTTTTTTGCTAGCCAAAATAATTCACTGGGAACGCATTGAAGGCTGACAGCTACAGCAGTGTTATACTGGATTGGGAGATTTTTTTCCCTGATTTGTTAACTTCCCTTCCTCTAAAAATCAATGATACCTAAGCCACTGTGGACGTAGTGTGACCCACTGAGGCATTCAATTTTAAGACAAATATTAAGTGAGTTACACTGGTGTGAGAGACTGGAAAGACTGATGTCTGGAGACATTTTGGGGTCTGTATGTGTGGGGGCAGGGGGAGGTCCCTCCTTGCCATGGTGAGCGCCTCTGGGGCCCCTCACACCCTCACCTCTAGAGCCAGTATCCCAGCACAGCAGTGGCTGCCAATCGCTGGCACACCAAGGCAGTGCTCCACACCCGCCTCTGGGGCCCCTAACCCAGATCCTGAGTGGCCAAATGACCAGAGGTCCTAACTGTGGGAAGGGCCTAGGGAGGCCAAGGGATGTTTAAGCTCAAACACGAAGCAAGCACATGTCTTGACTCTACCTCCTCTGGGAATTTCTATCCGAATACTGCTCGTAGCTATGAGTGTGCTTTTCTATACATTTTCTATCTTTTTCTCCTGCTTCAAATTCCCTCTTCTAGGAATTTCTGAGTAGCTTAAAATTGAATGGACTTAGAGTTTGCTAAGTTGAATGGGCCAAACTGCTGCTTTGAGAAGTGTTTTATGTTGACTGAATGTTGCACTAAACCTTTTGCCAAAGTTCTGTGATTTTCTAAAGTTGCTAGTAAAGTATTTATTTGACCTCCTGAGAATATCTTGTCGGTATTTCTCCTGTGTGTCTAATTCAGAGTACATGAGCAATAGTAAGCCCTTTTAAAAACATCATTGAGTAAGTGGTTTTTTGAGGATCCTTACAACTGGAATTTAGAAAGTCCAGTTTTACAACTCTTCCTGGCCGCTAGTGTGAGGATAAGAATAACTAAAAGTGTATTATGGTGAAAGTGATTAAGACAGGTTATAAGTCATGTCTATTCATGTGCTGTGGAGGGGGTGAGAATAGGCATAAAGATGAGAGAGGGTAAATAAGACACCCAGTCTGGAAGAATAATTATACCAGGTCTGTGTTTCAGTGAAGCATATCTTGCACTTTCTGTGTTTCCTTAAAAAATATGGTTTTATGGGGTGAAAGTAGCTTGTTTCTGGTTTGTCAAGTTTAAATTGTGTAGTTCCTTGAAATAACTGAAGTTGGAGGTTGGGGTTTAATATCATGCAAAACTCACTAAAGATGTTTATTTGCATGTAGTCTTCTGAGAATCCTTTCATCAGTTTTGTAATGTTCTAACTTAAAAAAGAGATTTCTTTATGGCTTATTGACTAATTCACAGTTGAGAGAGACTCCTTAAAATACAGTTTCCAGGATCATTAGATCATTTATGGACTGTAATTTCCTACATTGGAATCAATGGGAAAAATCATGCTTTTCTACACAACATTATCAATTCATTGGAACAGGCTTTTGTAACATAAAATGGCTATGGTGTAAAACAACAGAGACAATCTGCATTACATATTCAGCACATAAATTGTTCTCCTTCTCTGGGAAACTGATAATTATTAATAAAAATAGAAGAGTGAATGAGGAAAAAAAATATGTTTTTTTTTTTTAAATGAGGAGAATAACTCAGTGACTTAATAGTGTAATGACATTGAATGATTTACCATCAATTCCTGATGTACGTATAGATTGTTTTTACACCTTTGTTTTGCATGTATTGTGTTTGACTGACAAACAAAGAGTAGTTCTGTTATTTTTGTCCTTTGAAAGCTTTTTACCTTTAGAGAGAAACAAAACACTGTAAAACACCACGGTGGGTTGTGCTATATATTTTTTTTAAAGTTCTTCCATATGACAAAGATAGACCAAATGGTCCATGAAAGGATATTTTTCTTTTAGAAAGCTTTTCACTTGTTATTTTATTAGTAATTCTCAGGGTCTTGGGCAACACCTTGCTGTACTGTTGCGCATGAACTTTGCAGATCTCTGAAGACAATCAGATTTATTTTGGCAAGGTATTATTCACCAGAAGTAGGCAAATGCTCAGTGATACGTACATCTTTCTCATGCTTTTTTCATCTTAAATTTCTTTTTTTTTATGGCCCAGGTGGAGGCTTGAATATAATTTCCCTCATAAGCACCTTGCTGAATAATGTTGATTTTTGCAAGAGCTAAATCTGCAGGTTTTCACTGAGTTACTCTTGCTTTTATATAAAAGTATAAATCCTGCAGAGCAACAACTGAATACTATATGTTTTGTGTATACAGTGTGTTGAGGAAGTACTACTCCTCATAAAAGCCTGTCAACAAACTTTGTAGAAATAAAAATATTTGCACAGATGTTTTGGACAAGGAAGCAGAAATGGATAGGAGTATACAGAGCATAAACTGCTACATGGAAAATGCTAAACCAATGTGGAAGACTAATCCATCATCCTGATAGAAATGAGGCAGCTCTGTATCCTCAAGTCCAAGTAAAAGCAAGGCTGAGAAAGTGTTGAACACACAAAAACGTACGTAGACACTATGTACTTGCATGTAATGCTCTTCACTATATTTTAAAATGTGTTCTCTACCCTTAGACAGTGACCCCCTCAGACCAAAAGGTGCTGCAGAGAACTGTCTCCTGTTAGTTCATCTTGGGTTTCACACCTGGATTATGGGGCTGATGGGTCTCCTAAAGGGCCCCTCCCTGGGGTAGGCTGGACACCCTGGAAAGGATATCCTTTGGATTCCTGACTGTGCTTGTTCTCCTGTGCATATCTGGACTTGTGGAGATGGCCCACTGATGGGCCTGGGAGAAGCTGGGACAGGGTGTTTATTGTTCAGGTTGCCACATCTGCCATGGTCTCTCTGCGCTACTCTGTCCGTGTGCAGAGGAGCTGTTTGTTGCATGACATAACACTACGAGGTTCAGGAAACATTTTTTTGCCACAGGTCACCAATACTTGTCTAGAACATACTTGACATAAGACTATCGATAGCAAATAAACTATGTGGTCCACTGCCAAATAATTTTCTGCTGTCACTATCGTGCTGATAAGAGCCTGTCTATTGCTAAGCTAAAAGTTGGGCACTAGCATTGGCAGTTTGTTAACTAATGCAATAAAGAGAACTGACCTTCAGCTCATCTACTGGAAAGCCTACTTTTCCATAAGGGATATAACCCACAGGCTTTTGATATCAGTAGAAGTAATCCTACTGACCTATTGTACAACTGTTAAGTGTATCAGCACGCTTGGAACTTGACTTTTCAAGCTGCCCCCTTGCTGGTGCTCGACTGATTGTTTAAATATGTGTTATAAACTTCTGTGGGTTTTTGGGGGGTTTTTTGGGGTTTATTTTTTGCCTGTTATAGGCTTGAGTGTGCTAACTTTTACATCTTATTTTTACAGAGAATTTGGTGGCATCCTCAATTAAGGCAGTGTCGTTGGTGGACCTGAGTGTGAGGGTTACCCAGTTTCTTTGGCCAGTTTGCATTTTTTATCTCATGTCAAAGTATTCAATTCACCTTCGGATGCTATGTTTCTTTTCTTTTTCTTGACCTACTGGCTTTCTTTAGCTTGAAAGGTTCTGGGGAGTTTAGGCTGTTAGGAGTTTGTGTAGCAAGACAAAAAAGTTGCTGGTACCTACTGTAGAGGACTAGTTTAATATAAACAATAAAAACAATAACTAGACAAGTACCTTGCTTCAAATGCCTTTATCTATGAATATGGTTTATATACACTGCATTTTTGTAGTCTTAGCATGTTTGTTGCCTGTATTGTTATATATGCCTTTTAAAAATTATTTTTTATGCAAGGAAAATGAGACAGGAAAGAAAGATTCTGTAAATGCATCTGTCTCCCTGTAATTTGATCACCAGGGTGTACCTTTTAAACAAGCTCACCACAGTAGTATAATTTCAGTTTTCCACCCCTTTAAGCCAAAGAGTGCGAGCAACAATTGTCCTGCCATAAAAGTTAAGTGTGCTTAATGATTTAAACACGAGCCAAAACCCTGTATCTAAACATTTCTGGTTGATAAAAGAAGGAAGAGAGATGATAATGTAAGTGGTTGTGCATCTTCTATGCACGCACACCACGTAATTTTTCCACTGGTCTGTTTGAGCATAGACTCCTCGGCTTCCTAATTTAAGGCACATGAATGAAAAGAAAGTGAAAAACATTTTCCTTAAAAAGTTGTTTGGACGCACCATGACACTACATAGACGATATCCTTCTCCCTGAGTGCCCGCAATAATTGCCACTCTGCTGCTAAAGTGGCCATAGGTATCCCTGGACCAGGCAAAATATTTTTGTTTAGTTCCTATGGCTGACCCGGTGTCTCTGCCAGGTACATCCATTCCTGTGAATAAGATGGACAAAAGTCTGAGTGAAGCTCCAGGACAAGTTGATAATGTACAGAAAAAGGAAGTTCGTACTATTAATCTGACTTAACAGTCATAAAATCAACAGCAGAAACATGACAATTTTGAGATGAGAAACTGTTGTAGCAGCAGATAAATACTTGCAATTAATCCTTTAATGGATAACATGACAGGAAAACTACATAAAGGCTTTGTCTGTGTACAGCCTCTGTGCTAACTAAACTCCACATCTTATACTTTATAGCTATACCACATGTAACACTCCAGTGCTGTTGTTCATCTACAATGTCAGAAGTCAGTGAAGATTTATCTTTATTTCCAGCCTTACATTTAAATCTTGTTAGGTATCTTTTCAAGCCTTTTCTGGCTTCCAAATGCTCAAAACTGTTTATTTCAGTATGTATGTGCAACTATGTAGTTGTATTTGTTGGTTCTGCTGACATTTTAGAAAACAGTATCTGCTTTTCTTGGTGGTTTTTTTTTTTTTGTTTTTTGTTTTTTGTTTTTTTTTTGGTTGTTGTTGTATTTTTTTTCCTTACTGCTTTATACTAAAGGAGACTATTAATGCTTCATTAATCAACTGTTCAAAGCGTGATTGCTCCTGAATAGCTCTCAAAATCTGGCTTTTTACCACTTACTTTCATTAGTGCTTAATTAACAGAGGAGATGAAAACTATAATCTTCTGCCCACTCAAGGATGAGATATTGCTTTTCAGAAGAGGGATTCAGAAAAGGTCTGTGTTTTGCAACTGTGTTGCAAAAATGCTGTAAATTTAGACCAACATTTTCTGTACAGACTAGAAATAACCCTGCTTTGTGCCAAGAGGAAAAGTGGTAATATTGGGCCATCACCTTAAACTGTAATGTATAACTTTGCTGGATGCATAAGCAACAGTAAATGCCTGAGAAAACAGTAGATTTGGAAGCAAGATTTACCCCATTAAAATATTCCCTCTATGCCCAGTCTTCTCAGCTAATATAGTAGTTATCTACTTGGTGTGGTGTGGTCTGCCTAATACAGTGATAGAAAAGGATGAAAATGCTTGTGATGCAAAAGAAGCTTGGGAGTGAAAGGTTCCTGAGCATCTTGCTTTGTTGGTGCTGTTGGCAGGTAGCTCAAGAGAGCCAGGCTTTGCTTGACAAATGTAGTAGCCTCAAATAGCAGACATCGTATTATGGTTTCCCTTATCCATCTTCTCTTTAATTATGAGTCAATGTTTGGCACCTCACCTGATTTCCTATAACAGAATTAAAGGAGTTTAAGTCAAAAACAAGTACATAGGATTCATGTTCTATGAAGGAATTGGCTGTCACACTCTTAATGATTTAAAAGGTTTAGGATGTGATTTCCTACTTCAGGATTATTGATTATTTTAGAGTCTGGTCCAAATTTGGTCAGTACCATTGACTTGTTCTTATTGAACTAAGTGACTGGACATCTTGGCTTTAGTTGCATATAAAATAATAGATTGTCTTAATGACAACATGACAACAAAAAGTGTTGTGCATTGAAGTGACATTACGTAACAGTCTAATGTAATAAAGAAAATTATAAGTACTGTATTTCAAAATATTACCAGACATTAGAATATGCATGTGTGTTTAGGACTGACTTTCGTGTTCTTCTTTCAAACATTCAGGTTTAAATATTTACTCAGGTTTCAAATACTTGAACCTTTGCTTGTGGGTGCAAATTAAGGAGCATTCTTAAATGTGGCTTTTTAGCGTATTTTATGAGAATGTGTTTTCAATTTTTCTCCTCCTTTGTAGGTGCATACACAGATATGTTGCTTTCCCTTTCCTATACTCTTCTAAGGCTTACCGTAGCAAGTGCTCTACTAGGATGCTGGTAGTCAAAAGTTTTTTTTGTCTTGTTCTAATTCCCCTTATTTGATATATTCTTGCTTTAGATGTGTATTTAGAAGAGAGTGTATGTGAGACACTCTAAGCTACCAGACTATAATAAAATTTACAATAAACATACAGTAGCCTGACTGCAAATAAATCAATCACCTTTTAGAAGGAAGTTGAATATAATGTTTTAATTTATCTAAAAACATCAGAACTGGTTAGGGCCCCAGATCACTGAATCTGTAAATGTTTATCTTCCTTGAAACCTATGATGATTAGTTGTGAAAACACATTTAAAGATTTAGCCTGAATTCTGGAAGAACTGATTCTTCAAATGTAGCCTGGCACATGCATTAGCTGCATTCCTGGGCATGTGTGGCCTGCCCTGGTATTCTGTTACATGGGCATTTTTGATCTAAGGAACAAGAAATCCCCAGGACAGGGCAATTTTTTGAGAGGTGATGGCAGATTAGGGAAAATGGGCTGACAGGAACTCCATGAGGTTCATCAGGGAGAAGTGTCAAGTCCTGCACTTGTGGAGGAGCAACCCTGGGCACCCAGCTGGAAAGCAGTTTTGCAAATAATGCCCCGGAGCCTTAGTGGACACTGGGTGGAACATGAGGCAGCAATGTGTCCTTCCTGCAAAGGTGGCTGATGATTCTCTGGGCTGCCACTGGCAAAGCACTGGAAGCAGGTCAAGGAAGCTGCTCCCTCCACTTTGTTCAGCACTGATGAGTCCACACCTGGAGTGCTCGGTTCAGTTTTGGGTGCTTTAGTACAAAAGAAACATGCACGTATTAGAGGTACAGAGAAGGTCCATGAAGATGTTTTAGGAGATTGAGCATCTCACATATGAGGAAAAGTTGAGAGAGCTGGAACTGTTCAGCCTGGAGAAGAGAAGGCTCAGGGGAATCTTGTCAGGAGATATAAATACTTGAAAGGAGGATGCAAGGAAGACAGAGCCAGGTTCTTTTCAGTGGTGCCCAGTGACAGGACCAGAGGCAATGGACACAAACTGAAACACGTAACATTCCATCCGAACCTCAGAAAATACTTTTCCACTGGGGGGATGGTTGAGCACTGGCACACGTTGCTCGGGGGTGTTATGTAGTCTCTGTCCTTGGAGACGTATTCCAAAGCCATTTGGATGTGGTCTTGAGAAATTGGCTCTGCGTGACTGTTCTTGAGCAGGAGTTTGGAGCACATGAACCAGCTTCAACCCATCTGTGATTTTGTGAAAATTCTTGTAGAAGCCATTCGCTATTTCTTCTGGAGAGACTTACTGCCTCTTTACAGTCTTCAGTCTGACTCATGGTGCTATGGGTCAGATGTTCTTTGTGACCTTCTGGTGTGATTTTTCTTTTCTGAGATTTTTATGATTTAAAGCTGTATAGCTGTTGGAAATGATTGACATGCATAAGGCAACCATATGTCATGGCTGCAAAAGAAACAAATGTTTTTAAAGTCACTGGAGGTCAGGTGACACAGCACACTTAGACTAGCCTTTTCTCATTCTAAATGACTTGAGCATATTTTTCTATATTTAATTGATACTGGGAGGCTTTATGGGAAGTTTAATCAGTCAGGCTTTGCCAGTTCACAAAAACAACCCCATGGAACAATATTTATGTGATATTAAACCACTAGGAGTTACTGGAAAGGCTAATTAAAGCAGAGTTATTTGCTAGTTTAAAGCTATATTACATTTTTATATTTCATCCATGTCTGAGTATTTAAATATATGTGTAGAGGAACATCAAAACAACAACTTAGGTGTGTGTGCATATGTTCTGTATCTTTAACTTGGATAGTGTGTCATGAACCAGAATTAATTCGATCTGTGTTTTTTTTTTTTTTTTTTACATAAATAATGAAGTATATGCACTCAACAGGATCACAGGTAATTAGGCAGGTACTGTTTGGCTTGTTTATCCTCAGTGCCAGAGATTGTTCCATATCAGCTAATAAAGGTTGGAGTATGGTTCATTATGTATTTTTGTTTCAAACCAACACTTTAAAATACAAAATTAATTTTTACATAGTTCAGCAGTAATAATGGTCTTACTGCAGAATGGGAGTATTTACTTTGCAAAAGATGACAAGGAGCTAATATAACTTTCTGCATTTAAAGTATGGGTTCAATCCTCAGGATTCTTTTCTTTTTTTTTTT